>JAKSZT010054561.1:0-20265 GCA_026826555.1 Tolypeutes matacus | reverse complement strand
TATATATATATATATAAAAATAACATTTTTGTAAGCAAATACACATATATGCACATATATTTATATATCATTATGCAAATGTTTGTATGTATTGTGAGAATTTTGATTTTTACCCATAATAAAAAAAAAAATGTATAATGGCCTGTATCCTTCATTGCAATGTCATGCAGAACAATTCTACTGTCCCCAAAATGCCCCATGTTACACCTATTCTTCCCTCTCCCTCTTCTCAGTACCTCTAGTGACCATTGCCTTTATATCAATGTTACAAGATCTTCCATTGCTAGAATAATAATGTCTATTTTAGTCCATAGTTGCAGTCTCCCCTTATGTTTGTTCATTCCTCAATCTTGAGAATTTTGGGATGGTGATGTTAACTCTGCTTCCGATTGAAAGAGAGCTTAGGTCCCATGGGGCAGATGAGTGGAACTGTCTTGCTTGCAGTTGTAGATCCTCTCTGTTTTTTGGCATGGGCATTGTCCATCATAATCCTTTTGTTAGTTGTCCTGGGTGAGCTGATGAATTGGAGGTTAGGTGTTGGCTGCAACTCTGCTGAAACTCAGGGCTCAACCAGCATATGAACAGGTGAAAGATTTAAGTCTCTAGGACACATATTTAATGGGTATAGTGCTAATTAAAGATTCAAATAAAAAGGGACATAAGAACCATGTGTAGGAAAATTATAAATGAGTTCAACTCCAATACATTGGAAGATAGGTTATCATATATTCCAAGGTAAGGCCCACTGACAGTGTGCCACATTCCTGGGGCTGTAGGCCCTGCTTATAGTCATTCAAAAAATATTTAAGGAAAACTAACTTTATGCCAGGCATCTTCCTGTTCTGGGGATACAACTGTGAACAAGATAATCCATGACATCAGAGAGTATATTCTAGAAGGATCTGATGATGATATCAAACAGAAACAAATAAACATGAGCTGATATGTTTTTCTAAGCCATCTTACAGAATTACTACACATGCACCCTTCTAGATGCAAATTTTTCCAGGCACCCTTCTATTCACAAACCTTCCCAAGCATAAACATTATTTTGACTTTTAAAACCATAGAATAGTTTTGCACATTTTTGAACTTTATGTAAATGGAATCATACAGAATATACTTCATTTGTGTCTAGCTTCTTTTGTGCAATATGTTTATGAGAGTCACAAATGTTCATGCCTGTAGCTGTAGTTTATTCATTCTCATTGATGTATAGTATTCCACTGTATGAATATACCCACAATTTATTGATTCTCTGTTTATGGACAATCATGTTGTTTTCTATTGGGAATATAATGAATAGTGCTACTATGAACATTCTTTTACATGTCTATTGATGCAAAATCATATACATTTTTCTAGGGGACATACATAGGGGAGTAAATTCTAATTTTGACTAATTTCACTTGATCTCTCCAGCTGATAACCATAGGCATTTAAGGAAACACATTCCTCTCCCAACATTATTTCCTGTTTGATAGTGATATATACATGCTTTATCTTGGATTTTGAGGTCATTGTTTTCTAATGTTGTCTCTTAATTAGCACTTGAGAAAGAATAAGGTAAGAGTTACTATAACGTGACAGTAATCAAGTCAGTGTGGTAATTGGCAAAAGAATAGACAAATAGATCAAAGGAACAGAATAGAGTCCAGAAATAGACCTATAGAAATATAGTCAGCTGATGTTTGATAAGGAGAAAAGACAATTCAATGTAGAAAGGATGGTCTTTTCAAGAAATGATGCTGGAACAACTGGACATCCATATGGAAAAAGATAAAATTAACTCGAAATAGATCATAGACTTAAATGTAAAATAGAAAACTATAAAACTCCTACAAGTTAACAGGATAAAATCTAGATTTGGAGTTTAGTGATGAATTTTACTACACAAAAAGCATGATCCACCAAAGAAAAAGTTGGTAAATTGGATTTAATTAAAATTAAAAACTTCCACTCTATGAAAGACACTGTTAAGGATATGAAAAGGTAAGCCACAGATCGGGAAAAAATACTTGCCATGTACATATATGATAAAGGACTTGTATCCAAACTATACAAAGAGATCTTAAAACTCAACAATAAAAAAAAAAAAAACTAATTACAAAATGGGCAAAAGATATGAATACATACCTCACCAAAGAAGATATTTGCCAAAAAATTGCAAATACACCAATGAAAAGATGATCACAATAATTTATCATTAAGGAATTGCAAAGTAATGTAACAATGCGATACTACCACATACCTATAAGAATGGCTAAAAACCAAAACACTGACATCACCAAATGCTGGCAAAGATATGGAGCAACAGGAACACTAATTTATTACTGGTGAGAATGCAAAATGGTATAGCCACTTTGAAAGACAGGTAGTTTCTTACAAAGTTAAACATAGTTATACCATATGATCCAATAATCATGCTTCTAGGTATTTACCCACAAATGATTTTAAAACTTATGCCCATGCAAAAACCTGCACATGATTGTTTATTGTGGCTTTATTTATAGTTGCCCAAATCTGGAAAAAAACAATATGTCCTCCAATAGATGAATGCTTAAACAAACTGGTACATCCATACAATGGAATATTATTCAGCAATAAAAAGAAATGAGCTATCAACCCACAAATAGAGGAGAATACCAATAAGTCTACTTTAGTCCACAGTTCATTCCCCAGTCCTGAGGATTCTGGGATGGTGATGCCCACTCTACCTCTAATTGAGAGGAGGCTTCAATCCTTTTGGGTAGATAGATGGGACTCTCTTGCTTGCAGTTGTAGGCTCTCTTGGTTCCTTGGGATGGTCATTGCCCATCATCATCTCCTGGTTAGTTGTTCTGGGTTAGTTGTCCTGAACTAAAGTTGACTTACTGGTATTCTACTATAAATTTATTGTGATTCTATCAATGGAAGAAATTATATCATTGATGTGGAAGCAGTGGCCACTGGAGGTTCTGAGGGCAGGGAAAAACAAGTGAAATATGGGGGCATTTTCAGGACTTGGGAATTGTCCTGAATAACATTACAATGACAGATACAGGCCATTATATATCTTGCTATAACCTACAAAAATGTGTGAGAGAAAGTGTAAACTACAATGTAAACTATAATCCATGCTTAGTGGCAATGCTCCAAAATATTTTCATCAATTGTAATGAATGTACCACACTAATGAAGGATGTTGTTAATGTGGGAAAATGTAGGAGGTATAGGCAGTGGGACATATATGAATCCCCTATATTTTTATGTAACATTTATATAATCTAAATATCTTTTTAAATATATATATATATATATTAAAAAGACATGGAGGGGGAAGCGGCTGTGGCTCAATCAGTAGGGCTCCCGTTTATCATATGGGAGGCCCCGGGTTCGGTTCCCGGGGCCTCCTGGTGAAGGCAAGCCCGCCCGCACGGCGTGGTTAGCTGACCCAGCGAGCACAAGCAGCAAGGGGGGGATAAATGAATAAATAAATAAAATCTTAAAAAAAAATAAATAAATAAATAAAAATAAAAATAAAAAGACATGGAGGAAACGTAAATGCAATTGCTAAGTGAAAGAAGTCGACTGAAAAGGCCACAAACTGTATGATTCCAAATATATGACATTCTGGAACAGGCAAAGATATAGAGACAGTAAAGCAATTAATGGCTTCCAGGGTTTTGGGAAATTGGAAGAAAAGAGGGATGAAAAAGTAGAGCACAGGACATTTTTTTAGGGCAGTGTAATTATTCTGTATGATACTATAATGGTGGATATATGACATTATGCATATATCAACACCCACAGAATTATACAACACAAAGAGTAGACCCTAATGCAAACTATGAACTTTAGTTAAGAATAACGTGTCATATTGATTCATCAGTTGTAACAAATGTACCACACTAATGCAAGATGTTAATAATAGAGAAAACTGTGTAAGAGGAAAGGGGGTTATGGGAACTCTCTGTACTTTCTGCCCAATTTTTCTGTAAACTTAAAATGCTCTAAAAAATAAAACTGTTAATTTTTTTAAAAAAAGGAATAAGATTCTTCTAAGTACACTTACTCAAATTTTGGCAAATGAAAGAAAATCTTTCCTTTAGGGGACCAGTTGATTTAATGAGTGATACTTAGTTGTGACATAAAAGTAGACTTGGATTAGTGAACTGTTAATTTTGTTCTAGTAGACAGTAGAGAAATTTCCTGTCTGTATCTATAACCTACTGATTAATTCCTTTATATGTAAAGTATGTTTTTTCTCAATATCCGAAATAGAAACATTAAGGATAATCATGAAAGCAATCTATGAATCTTCCAGAAGAATTTAATTCCAGGTCCATATAAAAGTAATCTGTCATTTATCTACTCAGAATTGTCAAAAATGCACATTTTCCATACGATATTATCCTCTGTACCAACAAGAATTCTCCACTATTGTTTCTGACATTCTCTTGAACTTGTAAACCTTGATCACTTTCTTGATCTTCCAAGCAAATGTCAAAGTAGTGTTTTAGACAATGTCTGGGATTTGCATGCCTTCATCAAGTGGAAATCAAAATTTTTCTTGACTAAAATATCAGGGAAGCCATTATCCCGGCATATCGAGAAGAATAATTAAGATGTCCATGCATAGACCAGCAACGAAAGCTTTAGTACAGCTGTTGCCTGGCCAAAAATTGAAGACATCATCACTTGTGCCATATATACTGATTCTGGATACATTAAAATGAGAAAAATTGTGCACCCTAGAATTGATTAAATATGGAAACAATGACATGGAGTAATTTACGCAACAGGGATGCCAAAGATTCAAGTTAAATTAAATTGTCATTTCACTGGAAACACAAATATCATGCATAACTCTCAGAAACTTAAAAAGGACATTTTGAACATATGTGTCTTTAAACTATGTGTGATGATATTTCAGTAAGATTTCTGGGTGAATGTGTTAGCTAATAAAGTGTGTGTATGTTTGACTGAAATGTATACTGAGGGTCTCTTTATAGTATTAGATCTAAGGAAAAGGACAAACCTCAAAGGTGCATTCACATGGTTATATTTGACACTCAGTAGGTTTCATTTTTAAGACCAATTAAGACTTATTAGATTTGTCAGAGTCTGTACTAAAAAAAATACCTTTTAAAAAATGACAGTTATTTAGGTTGGTTTCTATTATTGTTATTTAAAGAATTCCAAGTGACAGTTTAACAAGGATTAGAGGAAAACCAGGCAGTGAAGAGGACATTTACACTGTTATCTATTTTACTTTTTAGTTAAAATTTTACAATTTTACAATTATTAGTTTTATTTTAAACTCATGTATTTCTATTATTTCTTTTTCCTTAAAAACAATAATAGCAGTAGATGAGATAGCTATTTTAAACTCTAAGTTGACACCTTATTAACAGAGTAAAATATATTTTGTCAGCCAATTGAATTAAACAATAATAAATTTATATGATGATAGACAGTGGAAGTCATGTGCAGATTTTAGAGCTGATAAATTAAGTTTAAAGACCAACACTACAACCTTCTCACTGTGTGAATTTGGCAAATTATTTAACCTTTTTGAACCTCCATGTTCTTATTTGCACAATGAATGTGACAATAATTTTGTAAGGATTAAATAAGATAAAAAATACAAAATAACTCATGCACAGTAAGTTTCAGTAAATAGTACAATGATATGCATTATTACCATTGAGTATATCTGATAGCATACTTTCAGAAATTAGGTGAAAATTCCCTACTTTAGACATGGAATCATCACTTTTGAGGTCCTGAGGGGCAGTGGAAAACCAGTCTAGACAAGGTTTATGCTTTTTGTTATTAGATAGAACAATATCAAACCACCATTTTATAAGTCAAAAATGGGCAGATCTTGATGACAATGTGTGAACATGAAGAATTTGAAAGTATAAAAAGAAACATAACTTCCGGGAAGATGGCAGACTAGTAAGACATGGGAATCTCTTCTCCAGAAAAATAGCTAGAGGACAGGCTGAAACCGCCCCAAAATAGATCTTCTAGGGTTTAGGACAGCAGGTGAAGGCTGCACACCACCCAGAGGAGAGAGGGACAAAAGAGGGAAATCGTGACGACAGAACCGTGAGTTGGAACCAGCAGTGACTGCTGCTGCCAGCACCCTCCCCCCCCACTCTTTAGAACAGTCAGGTCTCTGGGCCTGCGACTACACACAAAGGGGGCTCCAGGGTTCTACGACTCTCATAAAGGAGAGAGAGAGGGACACAGCCTTAGGCTGACTCAGGTTCTGACCTGCAAATTTGGGCTGTGGAGCCCCACGGACCCTTCCACACAGTGCTTTGCACTGGGAGCCTAGGAAGGACTGGAGAAATCCAACCCTCGCAACCTCCCTCTCTTCTAGCCTCGACTAATTGTTGAGGACTTCACAGGAGAGGGGAGAGAGTTCCTGGGGCTGACCCTGCTTTTGACTTGCAGATTTGGTCTGCCCTGTCCCCAGAGCCCTTCCAGGCCCGGTGGGGCTGCGCCATTGTTTGCCTTAGAGCCTGCAAGGGGCTAAAGATATACAAACCTCCCAATCTCCTCCTCTACTAACAGGGACTGATTGCTGAGGATTCAGAGAGGAGTGGAAATATTTCTTAGCTGGGAAAAGGGAGGGGGCTACCAGAGAAGACTGGAGAACTGTCTCAGAAAGTTTGAATTACAAGGCTCTTAGCCCCCAGACAGGAAGCTCTATCACATTGATCTGGTCTGTGTCACAACAAATACACTCTGACCAGGCATTGAATTGAGAGCTGCAATGAGCGCCATCTCCTGGCAGACCAAGGAAGATCACATAAGAAAATTAAAAATAAATAGGAGAGGCTTTTCCTGGTCTCTATAGCCTCCCTGCCCAAGGCCCTAGGAAATGACTCTACAACCAATTACTGGGTCCAGTGCCCAGTTTTGATCAACCAGCAGGACAATCCTAACAATCAAGGTTGAGCCAAAAATCAAAGACCTGTGGTAACTCACAGCCTCCTGTGACTAAAACCCTGTAAAAGAGAAAGAGATAGAGCATTTAAGTAAACTACAACCTAACCAGATGCCTAAACACCATAAAAAAATTACAAGCCATACTAAGAAAATAGAAGACATGGCCCAAGAAAAGGAACACATCAAAGTCCCAGAAGAGATGCAGAATTTGAGAGAAATAATCAGTGAGATGAACACAAATTTCCAAAATCAAATTAATGAGATGATAGACAATATAGTTAAAGAGATAAATGACATCAAGAAGACATTGAGAGAATGCAAAGAAGAATTTGAAATCCTGAACAGAAAAGTAACGGAGTTCATGGGAATGAAAGACACAATAGGCGAAGTCAAAAACACATTTGAGGCATACAACAGAAGACTCAAAATGATAGAAGAAAAAATAAGTGATACTGAAGACAAAGCAGCTAAAATTGGAGAGAGAAAAGAACAGAGAGAAAAAAGAATGGAAAAAAATTGAGCAGGGGCTCAGAGAGTTGAATGACAATACAAAACGCAAGAACATAAGTGTCATGGGAGTTCCAGAAGGGGAAGAGAAAGGAAAAGGGGCAGAAAGAGTATTTGAGGAAATAATAGCTGAAAATTTCCCAACTCTCATGAAAGAAATGAACTTACATGTCCAAGAAGCACACAGTACCCCAATGAGAATAAATCCAAATAGACCTATGCGAAGACACCTACTATTCAGAATGTCAAATGTAAAAGATAAAGAGAAAATTCTCAGAGCAGCAAGAGAGAAACAAACGATCATGTACAAAGGACATCCAGTAAGACTTAGTGCAGATTTCTCTTCAGAAACCATGGAGGCGAGAAGACAGTGGTATGATACAATTAGGAAACTGGAAGAGAAAACCTGCCAGCCGAGAATTCTTTATCCAGCAAAACTGTCCTTCAAATATGAAGGTGAGTGTAAAGTATTCACAAACAAACAGAAACTAAGAGAGTTTGCAAAAAAGAATCCACCTTTGCAGGAAATATTAAAGGAAGCCTTAGAACCTGAAAGAAAAAGACAGGTGTAACCATTGGGGAATTTGATGTAATTATGAATTCCAAAAATATAATTGGATCATGCTTGTAAACTGATCTGTTAATCTGGGCATGATTAGGGCGTTGACTGGGCCACATCAGTAGGGCATTGAGCCCCACCCCTTGGTGGGTGGGGGAATTGAATATAAAAGGTAAGGCAAAGGACAATTGAAACAGTTTTTGAGAAGCAGTTTTGATGATGGAGAGAAGGCCCCAGGAGGAGAGAAGCAAGCCGTTTGCCTGATAGTCTACAGCTGACCTTGTGGAGGAACCAAAGAAGCTAAGCTGAGAGAGAAATGCAGCCCTGGGAAGAGAGGAATCCAAGAAGCCTGAACCCTGGCAAACATCAGCAGCTGTCTTGTCCCAACACGTGGCAATGGACTTTGGTGAGAGAAGAAACTTAACACTTTATGGCCTGGTATCTGTGGACTTCTACCCAAAATAAATACCCTTTATAAAGACCAACCAATTTTTGGTATTTCACATTAGTACCCCTTTGGCTGCCTAATACAACAGAGGAGAGAGGCTTGGAGGAGAGCATAGAAGAAAGAAAAGCAGAAAGGATAACCAAAAGAATAAAAAGAGAGACAAAAACAAGATGACATATGAAAACCAAAGAATAAAATGAAGGAAATAAATAGTGCATTTTCAGTAATATCATTGAATGTGAATGGATTAAATTCCCCAATCAAAAGATACAGGCTGACAGAATGGATAAAAAAACAAGAGCCATCCATATGTTGCTTACAAGAAACGCACCTCAGACCCAGGGATACAAACCGGCTGAAAGTAAAAGGTTGGAAAAAGATACTCCATGTGAATACTAAACAGAAAAGAGCAGGGGTAGCTATACTAATATCAGACAAAAGAGACTTTAAACACAAAAAAGTGATAAGACATAAAGAAGGCCATTATATACTAATAAAAGGGATGATCCTCCAGGAAGATATAACAGTCATAAATATCTATGCACCTAAGCAGTGTGCCCCAAAATATATGAGACAAACTCTGGCAAAACTGAAGGGAGAAATAGACATTTCTACAATAATCGATGGAGTTTTCAACACCCCTCTCACATCATTAGATAGAACAACTAGACAGAAGATCAACAAGGAAACAGAGAACTTGAACAATATGATAAACAAGTTACACCTAACAGACATATACAGAACACTGCATCCAAACTCAGTGGGTTATACATTCTTCTCAAGTGCCCATGGATCTTTCTCCAGGATAGACCACATTTTAGGTCACAATATAGCTCTCAATAAATATAAAAAGATTGAAATTATACAAAGCACCTTCTCAGATCATAATGGAATGAAACTAGAAATCAATAACAGACAGGAAAAAAGTAAATTTGCAAATGTAGTCTTGAGAGGGAAATTTATAGCCCTAAATGCCTATATTCAAAAAGAAGAAAGAGCTAAACTCAAAGATTTAACTGAACAACTACAGAAACTAGAAAAAGAACAGCAAACCAATCCCAAAGCAAGCAGAAGGAAAGAAATAATAAAGATTAGATCAGAAATAAATGAAAATGAGAACAGAAAAACAATAGAGAAAATCAACAAAACCAAAAGCTGGTTCTTTAAGAAGATCAATAAAATTGACAACCCCCTCGCTAGACTAACAAAGAAAAAAAGAGAGAAGATGCAAATAAATACATTCAGAAATGAAGGGGGGGGGAGTTACAAATGACCCCACAGAAATAAAAAGAATCGTAAGAGGATATTATGAGAAACTATATGCCAACAAACTAAACAACCTAGATGAAATGGACAAATTTCTAGAAATGAACAACCAACCTACACTGTCACTACAAGAAATACAAGAACTTAACAAACCAATCACAATTAAGGAGATTGAATCTGTCATAAAAAATCTCCCAGCAAAGAAAAGTCCAGGACCAGATGGCTTCACAGGTGAATTCTACCAAGCATTTCTAAAAGAATTAACACCAATCCTGTTTAAACTCTTCCAAAAAATTGAAGAGGAGGGAAAATTACCCAACACATTTTATGAAGCCAACATCACCCTAATACCAAAGCCAGATAAAGATTCCACAAGAAAAGAAAATTACAGACAAATCTCTCTCATGAACATAGATGCAAAAATTCTCAACAAAATACTTGCAAATCGAATCCAACAGCATATCAAAAGACATACATCACGACCAAGCGGGATTTATTCCTGGTACGCAAGGCTGGTTCAACATAAGAAAATCAATGTAATACACCACATTAACAAATTGAAGGAAAAAAACCACATGATCATCTCAATAGATGCAGAAAAGGCATTCAACAAAATCCAACATCCTTTTTTGATAAAAAATACTTCACAAGATAGGAATAAAAGGAAAATTCCTCAATATGATAAAAAGTATATATGAAAAACCCACAGCCAACATCATACTAAATGGGTAAAGGTTAAAAGCTTTCCCTCTAAGATCAGGAAGAAGACAAGGATGCCCACTGTCACCATTGTTATTCAACATTGTACTAGAAATTCTAGCTAGGGCAATTAGACAAGAAAAAAAAAAATTAAAGGCATCCAAATAGGAAAAGAGGAAGTAAAACTCTCACTGTTTGCAGATGACATGATCCTGTATTTAGAAAATTCTGAAGTATCCACAACAAAGCTACTTGAACTAATATATGAGTTCAGCAAAGTGGCAGGATACAAGATCAACATGCAAAAATCAGTAATGTTTTTGTACACTAGTACTGAACAACCTGAGGAGGAAATCAGGAGGAAAATTCCATTTTCAATAGCAACAAAAAGACTCAAATACCTAGGAGTTAATTTAACCAAGGAAGTACAGGACCTATATGCAGAAAACTACAAAACAATGCTAAAAGAAATTTTAAAAGACCTAAACAAATGGAAAGATATTCCATGTTCATGGATTGGAAGAATAAATATTGTGAAGATGTTAATCTTGCCCAAACTGATTTATAGATTCAATGCAATACCAATCAAAATCCCAACAGCTTACTTTACAGAATTAGAGAAGGCAATTACCAAGTTCATCTGGAAGGGTAAGTGCACCCAAATAGCCAAAAGCATTCTAAAGAAGCAGAGCAATGTGGGAGGAATTTCACTGCCTGACCTTGAAACATATTACAAAACTACAGTGGTCAAAACAGTACCTACCTCAGGGCTGGGAGGAAGTCCAGACTCCCAGCACAGGCCAGAGGCTGAGCTGTGCAGGCTTCAGTTTGGCTGGTACCCACCTCAGGGCTGAAAGGAGGTCCGGACTCCCTGGGGTAGGCTGGAGGCTGGATGGTACAAGGTTCAAAAGTTGTTGTCTCCACAAGGCAGGCCATTGCAAGTTTATCTGGTAAAGTCTCAGCAGATAATATCCCCACCAATATTATCATCATCCCATATGTCTCCATCCCAATCCTCTGGGTTCCACTCCTTTCCTTCCAATCAATGCCTTAACTTTAATTGCAGAAACCCCGTGGGGTTGAGATTTTAGTTTTCTTTCTAACTCTGTTACACGTAACAATGAGAGTCTAAGTTTGGTTCTCAGATATCTCAAGACTGTGGCTACAGAAGACAAGATTTTTCTTCAGAGCACACATAGCAACTTTGACATCATCATTCATGAGGCATTTTCAAATTTGAAGACTTTAGCTCATCTCTTTCTTTTGTAACTGTATCCAGAGTATCTAGAGGAGCCAGCCAACATCATTATACCTTTTGACCCCACAAAACTCTGTTAAGGTGTTGAAAACACTCTCACCCAGATCCTTGCTTCTTTTAAGCATGGAAGTAGGGGAATCCAGTGATGATATTTTGCATATCTCTATTGCCAACTCATGCCATGGACTGTTAGCAACCTCTTCATTATTGGAAAGGTAGTCATTAGTACCCTTGAGTCCAGTTAGAGTAGAGAGCCAATTGCAAAACTCCCAGAACCACCTCAGACACCCCATGTTTAAGCCTTTGTTCCTCAAGAACCACTCCCGGTACGAAGCTGTATTAGTCAAGGTTCTCTCTGGAAACAGAATCAACAGGAGATATCTGTCAATAGTATAAGATTTTGTAAGAGGTTGTCATGTGACCGTGGGGATGCACAAGTCCAGGTTCCACAGACAGGCTGCAAATCAGGGGCTCCGATGAAAGTCCAATGAAGGTCCTTGATTAGTTTCTGGGAGATGTTGGCTGTCCAAAGACAGAGCTGGGAAATTCTGAATGCTGAAATCACTTCCCCTTTTAAGGCATTCAACTAATTGGATAAAGCGGCAATCTCCCTGATTAATGTAGATGTAATCAGCTGTCTATGCAGTAAACTCACTAGTTACTAAAGTCCATAAATGACCTTGTATTACAAATAGCCTCGTGCTTGCTTGACCAAACATTACGCACAATTACCTGGTCAAGTTGACACATTAGCCTAATCATCACATGTGATTTATTAATGTGGTGTATTACACTGATTGATTTTTTTGTGTGTTGAACCACCCTTGCATGCCTTGTATAAAGCCCTCTTGATCATGATAAATAATTCTTTTAATGCGTTGTTGGATTTGATTACCAAGTATTTTGTTGAGGATTTGTGTATCTGTATTCACTAGGGATATGGGTCTGTAAATTTCTTTTTTTCCATGATATATTTATCTGACTTTTGTATTAGGGTGAAATTGGCCTCATAGAATGAGTTTGATAGAATTCTTTCCTGTTAATTTTTTGGAAGAGTTTGAGCAAGATTGGTATTAAATCTTCTTTCAATGCTTGATATAACTCACTAGTGAAATCATCTGGTCCTGGGCTTTAAATTTTTTAATTTTTTATCTTTTTATTTTTTTAAAAAAGATATTTAGATTACATAAATGTTACACAAAAATATAGGGATTCCCATACACCTCACCTCCCACACCTCCCACAACCTCCCACATAAACATCCTTCATTAGTGTGGCACATTAACTGCAATTGATAAACACTTCCTGGGGCTTTGCCATTAAACATGAACCATAGTTCACATTGTAGACCACACTTTCTCCCATACGGTTCTGCATATTATATGATGATATAAAATGGTCTATGTCTGTCGTTGCAATGTCACTCTGGACAATTCCCAAGTCCTGAAATACCCCTGTATTACAACTGCTTTTCCCTCTCCCTGCCCCCAGAGCTTCCTGTGGCCACTGGCTCCACATCAATGTTGTAATTTTTTCCACTGCTTGAATCACAATATGTCTATAGTAGAATACCAGCAAGTTCACTCTAGTCCATAGCTCTTCTCCCCATCCTGAGGATGGTGATATCCACTCCACCTCTAACTGAGAGGGGCACTATATCCCATGGGGAAGAAGGATGGGATTATCCTGCCTGCAGCTGCAGACTCTCTCCATTCCCTGGGATGGCCATTGACCATCTCCCCACCAGTTGTCTTGGGTGAGTCCTGGGCTTTTCATTTTGAAGGTTGTTTGATGACTCTTTCAATCTCTTTTCTTGTGATTGGTTTGTTGAGGTCTTCTCTTTCTTCTAGGGACTTGTAGGTTGTTTGTAATTCCTAGGAATTTTTCCATTTCATATATATTGTCTAGTTGTGGTACATGTGTTCATAGTATCCTCTTACAGCCAATTTTATTTCTGTGGGGCCAGTAGTCATGTCCCCATTTTCATTTTTTATTTAATTTATTTGCATCTTCTGTCTTTTTTTTTTTTTCAGTCTAGCTAAGGGTTTGTCAATTTTGTTATCTTCTTGAAGAACTAACTTTTCATTGTGTTAATTCTCTCTATTGTTTTCTTGTTCTCAATTTTATTTATTTCTGCTCTGATCTTTGTTATTTTATTCCTTCTGCTTGCTTTTGGAATAGTTTCTTGTTCTTTTTCTAGTCCCTCTAGCTGTGTAGTTAGACCATTGATTTTAGCTCTTTCTTCTTTTTTAATGCAAGCATTGAGAGTTATAAGTTTCCCTCTCAACACTACCTTCACTGCATTGCATAACTACTGATATGTTGCCTTTTTTGTTTTTTTTTAGGTACTGGGAGCCAGACAGTGAACCTGGGGCCTCGTATGAGGAAGCTGGCACTCAAACACTGAGCCACTTAGATTCCCCAGAGTTAGTTTTTCATTTGTTTTGCTTGTTGTTTATTTGTTTTTCTGAGGAGGCACCAAGAATTGAGCCACATTCACTCACTGTTGTCTTCTTGTTTTCATTCATCTTGAGATATTTATTGATTTCCCTCACAATTACTTCTTTAACCCACTGTTTATTTAAGAGTGTGTTGTTTAGTTGCCATATATTTGTGAATTTTCCCTTTTTTTTCCCTGTTGTTGATTTCCAGCTTTATTCCATTATGGTCAGATAAAGTGCTTTGCATAATTTCAATTTTGTTGAATTTATTGAGATCTGCTTTGTGACCCAACATATGGTCTATCCTGGAGAAAGATCCATGAGCACTTGAGAAGAATGCATATCCTGCTGTTTTGGGGTGCAATGCTCTGTGTATGTCTATTAGGTTTAGTCCATTTATCATATTATTCAAGTGCTCTGTTACTTTATTTATCTTCTGCTCAGATGTTCTATTCAATGCTGAGAATGGTGTATTGAAATCTCCAGCTATTATTGTACATTATTGTAGAGAAATCTATTTCTTCCTTCAGTTTTGCCAGTGTTTGCCTCATGTAATTTGGGGCATATTACATTTATGATTGTTATTTCATCCTGTTGAATTGCCCCTTTTATTAATATATAATGTCCTTCCTTGTCTCTGATAATAATTTTGCTCTTAAAGTCTAATTCATCCAATATAAGTATAGTTACTCCAGGTTTTTGTTTGTTTGTTTTTTTGTTTGTTTACTGCATGCAAGGAATATCTTTTTCCAGCCTTTCACTTTCAATCTATTGGTATCCTTGGGTCTAAGGTGAGTCTCTTATAGACAGCATAAATAGAACCCATATTTTCTTATTCATTTTGCCAGTCTGTGCCTTTTGATTGGGGAGTTTAATCCTTTAACATTCAATGTTATTACTGTAAAGGCAGATTTTACTTCACCCATTTTGATCTTGGGTTTTATCTATCAAAATTTATTGTCACCATTCCTTTTACACTTTTAGTTACTTTTACTGATATAATCTTCATTTCTAGACTCTTTCCCAAGCCTCTCTCTCCTGTGTTTTCTTTCCAAGCTGTAGCACTCCCTGTTGTATTTCCTGCAATTCAGTCTCTTGGTTACAAACTCTCTCAGTTTCTGTTTATCTGTGACTATTCTAAACTTGTCCTCATTTTTTGAAAGACAATCTTTCTGGGTATAAGAATCTTGGCTGGCAGTTTTTCTCTTGCAGTATCTTAAATATACCACTGCCTTCTCACCTTCACAGTTTCTGATGAAGAATCAGCATTTAATCTTATTGGGCATCTCTTGTATGTGATGCATCATTTTTCTCTTGCTGCTGTCAGAATTTTCTTATTGTCTTTGGCATCTGGCATTCTGATTATTGTCTGAAAGTAATTCTATTCAGATTTATTCAAATGGGAGTACTTTGTGCTTCTTGGACATGGATATCTATGTCCTTCAATAGGGTCAGTAAATTTTCTACCATTATTTCTATAAATATTCCTTCTGCCCCTTTTCCTTTGTGTTCTCCTCTGGGACACTCAAGACACATATGTTTGCATGTCTCTTGCTGTCATTTATTTCCCTGAGACCTTGTTCAATTTTTTCCATTCTTTTCTTTATCTGTTCTTTTGTGTTTTCTTTCAGCCTGTCTTTGAGCTCACTGATCCTTTCTTCTGCCTCCTCACATCTACTGTTACATGCTTCCAGTGTATTTTTAAAATTTGTATATATATATTTAGATTTGTATATATATTTATTTTTTATAAGAAAATTCAGATTACATAAATGTTACATATGCCCCACTCCCTCTCCCCCATACTTTCCCACATTAACAACATCCTTCATTAGTGTGGTACATTTGCTAAAATTGATAAGCACATATTGAAGCATTGCCACTAACTGTAGATTATAGTTTACATTCTAGTTTACACTCAGTTTCACTTATTGTGCCTCTCATTCCCATATGTTCTGGTATTTTTCTATGTATGAAAAATATACAAATTTCAAATTTGTCTTTTTGATCCCCCAGTGTCTTCTTAATATCTTTAATCTGTTTAGTCATCTCATTGAAATTAATGAGATTTGTTTGAACATCTATTATTAGCTGTCTCAACACCTTTATGTTATCTGGAGGCTTATCTTTTTCCTTTGACTGGGCCATATCTTCCTGTTTCTTGGTGTGGATTGTAACTTTTTGTTGGTGTCTTGGAATCTGGTTTACTAGATGTTATTTATTCTGAGTGCAGCTTCTCTCTTTAGTTTAAGGCTTTCTTGGCCTTTCGCTCTTGCCATTTGTATAGTAGAAGTTGAGGATGTAGTTGTTACCATAAGCTCTGGAGGCTGATGCTGCCTGCATTCCCCCAGGAACCAATGAAGCTTCTTTCACCTTTCTCCTCTGCCAAGGGTAAGGCTGGACTCACAGCTGTGTGTAGTAATCCAAGCCATGTAGGATAAGACCATTTGTAGTTGCCTGGAGAAACTGACAAAGTTTCATGCCCCTTCTTCCCCTGACTGGGGTGGGGATGGAGCTGCAGGTGAGGGCAGCAAACTAAGCCATGTGGTTCAAAACTGACTAGAGTTGCCCAGGTAGACTGATGTAACACTGGTCCCCCTCCTCCCCTGCCAAGGGTGGGGATGGACCCTCTGGAGTGCCCAAAATCTAATCTGTGTGGGCTAAAAGTACCCACAGCTGCCCAGAGAGGCTGAGGAAACACAGTCCCCTTCTATCCTATTTGGGGGTTGGGGTGGGGAGCCACATGCACCCAATAGTCCAAAGCATGCAGGCTGAGAGTGCCTGCAGTTGCTGAGGAGACACCAACCCATACCTTTCCTATTGGGGGTGGGGATGAAGCCACAGGTGTGCTATTCACCCTGTGTGGGTCATGGGTCGAAAGTACCAGAAGTTGCCCATAGAAGCTGGAGAGACACTGCCTCCCTCTTGTCCTATTAGGGGTGGGGCTGGAGCCACAGACACTCAACAAACCAGTCCCTGTGGGCCAAAAGAGCCTGCAATTGCCCAGAGAGGCTGAGGAAACACAAGCTCCCTGCTACCCTATGGGGAGGGGGAAGGAATGGAATCAAAGGCACTCAACAAACCAGTCCGTTTAGGCCCAAAGGCACCAGTAGTTTCCCAGAGAGGCCAAGAAAACACAGCTCCCTTGTAACCTATTGGAGAGTGGGGATAAAGCTCTAGATGTCCAACTATCCAATCTATGCCAGCCAAGAGTGCCTGCAGTTGCCCAGAGAGGCTGGTGCAGGTCCCACCAGCTTTCTTCCTCCCAGAAGCGGGGCTGGAGCAGAGGCTAGAGATGCAATATGATCTGGGTGGAAAGAAATTAGTCCCTACCATCACTGTGATTTTCAATCAGCCCTACTTCCCCACATGCCAGGGGTGGAGTTAAAATGGTGGCTACTGGCTTCTTTCTGACTTGGACAGGTTCAAACTTCAGCTGTTTTTAGGATTATATTTTAGCCAGTTGAGTTTACTAATCAGTAGCTGAAGTCAGTGCCTGACCATCTCTTCCTTTCCTGTTTTTGGGAAATGGACTTTCCAACTCCAGCCACAGAATAGATCCCAAGGTGGCTTGTGCCACCAGTGGATGATGGGCATTAGCCACCATGACATGGGGTACTCTACTCATGAATCATCACTGCAGGTAGGCAGTCTCCTTCTTCCATTCTTTCAAGGATGTTGCAGAATGCTCTTATGGTCTCCTGGGTCTCCCAAACAGGTGCTTTAGGTAGCTCTGGGTGATTACTAACTGCCCTGTAGGGTGAGCTGACTTTTGGAGCTCCTTAGTCTTCCACCATCTTGCCCTTCCCCTCAAGAATGAAGTTTTGATGCATGTGACAACATGGATGACTTGAACATTACACTGAATGAAATAAGCCAGACACAAAAGAACAAATATTGTATGATCTCACTGATACTATGATAAGCAAATTCATAGAGTTATAACCTAGAATATGGTTTACTAGGTGATTAGAATGTTGTTGGAAAATGGAGAGTTGATGCTTAATTTGTACAGAATTTCTTTTTAGGTTGACTGTAAAGGCTTCGAAAAGTATGGTGGTGATTGTAGCACATTATTGTGAGTGTAATTCACAGTGCTGACCTATGCAGGTGAATGTGGTTGAAAGGGAAAATTTTGGGTCATGTATTGTGATGGTTAGGCTAATTTGTCAACTTGGCCAGGTAGTTGTGCCCAGGTGTTTGATCAAGCAAGCACTGGGCTAATTGTAATACAAGAGCATTTATGGACTTTGATCACCAGTGAGTTTACTGTGTGGATGGCTGATTAGATCTGCATCAATCAGGGAGATTGCATCAGCAATGGGTGTCGCTTTCATCCAATCAGTTGAATGCCCTAAAAGGGGAAGTGATTTCAACATTCAGAGAGAATTTCCCAGCTCATCTTTGGACAGCCAACTTCTCCCAGAAACATCAAGGACCTTTCATTGGACTTTCATCAGAGCCCGTGGTTTGCAGCCTGCCTGTGGACCATGGACTTGTGCATCCCCACAGTCGTGTGAGAGACTCTTATAAAATCTCATATTATTGACAGATATCTCCTGTTGATTCCTTTTCCCAAGAGAACTCTGACTAATACAGCTTGGTAAGGGGAGTGGTTCTTGAGGAACAGAGTCTTAACCATGTGATGTCTGAGTTGGTTCTGGGAGTTTTCCAATTGGCTGTCTACTCCAATTGGACTCAAGGGTACTAATGACTCCCTTTCCAATAATGAAGAGGTTGCTAACAGTCCATGGCACGAGCTGGCAATAGATACGCAAAACAGCATCACTGGATTCCCCTACTTCCATGCTTACAAGAAACAAGGATCTGGGTGAGAGTGTTTTCAACACCTTAACAGAATTTTGTGTAGTCAAAAGATATAATGATGTTGGCTGGTCCTCCTAGATACTCTGGATACAGTTACAAAAGAAAGAGATGAGCTAAAGTCTTCAAATTTGAAACTTAAATGCCACATGAATGATGTGAAAGTTGCTATGTGTGCCCTGAAAGAAAATCTTGTCTCCTGTAGCCACAGACTTGAGATATTTGAGAATCAAACCCAGACTCTCATTGTGTGAGTAGCAGAATTACAGAGGAAACTAAAATCTGAACCCTGCAGGGTTTCTGCAATTAAAGTTAAGGCATTGATTGGAAAATATTATCATCATCACATATGTCTCCATCTGGAAACATATGGCATGATGATAATATTGGTTGGGACATTGGAACCCTAAATTCTGCTGAGACTTTACCAGAAAACCTGCAATGGCCTGCCCTGTGGAGGCCACACCTTGTCAACCTTGTATCATTCGGCCTCCAGCCTGCCCCAGGGAGTCTGGACCTCCTTCCATCTCTGAGGTGGGCACCAGCCAAACTGAAGCCTGCATTGCCCAGCCTCTGGCCTGCCCTAAGGGTATCTGGACCTCTTCCCAGCCCTGATCCAGGTACCAGCCAAACTCCAGCATGTACTGCCCAGCCTTCAGCCTGCCCCAGAGAGTCTGGACCTCCTCCCAGCCCTGAGGCAGGTACCAGCCAAACTCAAGCATGCATTGTCCAACCTCCAGTCTGCCTTGGGGAATCTGCCTTCCAATCCCTGCCTGAAGAGATTAATCCTGTCTCACCAGAAGAAAATGCAAAGGGATGCCCTGAGGTTAGTTTGGAAGACATTTTTAATCCTTCTCCTTACCCACCCACAACATCCCTTTTGTCTTTGAGAGCTATTACTGGACTAAAATCACAACAAGCCCCCAATGGTGAAATACAAAGTGTGACCCATGAGGAAGTATGCTATACTTTGAAAGAACTGCATGAGTTTTACAACTTATATAGACAGAAATCAGGGGAATATGTGTGGAAATGGATACTAAGGGCATGGGATATTGGGGGAAGGAATATAAAGTTTGATCAGGCTGAATTTATTGATATGGGCCCACTAAGCAGAAATTCTGGATTCAATACTGTGGCTTGAGGGGTTAGAAAGGGCTCTAACAATTACATGCCCTGGGGATTTGAACCAGCACTTCCTAATCCACCCACCCTCCAGTGCTGTACCACCAAACCCAGGAACACCACCACTCATCTGCCCCATCCCCCAACATGCAACCACACTCTATCCCTTTACCATAGATTATGTCCATATGGG
>JAKSZT010054559.1:646468-662883 GCA_026826555.1 Tolypeutes matacus | reverse complement strand
GACAACGATGGGCAATGGCCATCCCAGGGAATGGAGAGGGCCTGCATCTACAGGCAGGATCATCCCACCCACCATATCCATAGGATATAAGCCCTCTCTCACTTGGAGTTGGAGTGGACATCACCATCCCAGTCCCCTCAGGATTGGGGGAAGAACTATGGACTAGAGTGGACTTGATGGTATTCTCTTGTTCACATATGGTGATTCTAGCAATGCAAGAAATTATAACAATGAGGTGGAGCCAGTGGCCACTTGAAACTTTTGGGATAGGGAGGGGATGAGCAGTTGAAATAAAGGGGCTTCTTTGGGAGTTAGAGGTTGTCCTGAGTACCGTTGTGGCAACGGATGTAGGCCATTTTAAATCAGAACACACCACTCAGAACTGAGTGTGGTCTACGATGTGAACTGTGGTCTATGGTTGGTGGCAAGGCTCCAAGATGTGTAAGTTCATTGAGGGTGGTGGGCCACACTTGTGGGAGATGTTTGTGTAGGATGTGGTGGGAGGTGTGGGAGGTGGGCAACATGGGAATCCCAGTGGGTTCCATGTAATATTTTGGGTAATCTAAGCACCTCTTAAAATATATGTATATATATATATATATAAATAACATTTTTGTAAGCAAATACATATATATGCATATATATTTATATATCATTTTGCAAATGTTTGTATGTATTGTGAGAATTTTGATATTTACCCACAATAAAAATTTTAAAAAAATTAAAATAAAAAATAAAAAAAAAAGAATTTAGACCATAAATTTCAAAAAAAAAAAAAAAATTATGTAAGGTCAAGCACCCTTTAATTTTTTTCCCCTGTTTCTTTTTTCCAATAAACTGTAGAGTATTATTGCAAATTTACCAAAAAAATCCTCTGGGGAATTTATTATAAACATATTGATTTTTTAAATCACTGTACTAATGGCCATTATATTAATAATTTTTTTTATTCCTATGCAGGAATGTATACATGTCTATCTCTTCATGTTTTCTCAGGAGGGCTTTGTAGTATTTTTCATGCACCCTTTATTGGGGAAAAAATCCCTTATAAACAAATCTGTATTAAATTTCTATTGCTGCTATGACAAATTATCTGAAACTTAGCAGCTTAAACAATGCAAATATCTTCTCTTACAGTTCTGTACGTTAGAAGTCAAGTACAACACTCAGCTAAATTCAATGTATTAGCAGGGCTACATTCTTTTCCAGAGGCCCTAGTGGAGAACCCACTTCCTTGCCTTTTCCAGCTTCTGGAGGACACCCACATTCCTGAGCTAGTGACACCCTACCTCCATCTTCAAACCTAGCAATGTGGAATCTTTCTGACATCTTCCATATCACATCTCCCTCTGTCTATCTTGTTTTGCCTCCTTCTTCTATTTTTAATAGCCCTCATGATTATTTTGGGCCCACCTGGATAACCCAGGCTTCTAACTCTATCTAAAAATAAGCTGGTTAGAACTTCATTCCACCTGCAACCTTAATTCCCCTTTGTCATGTAACCTAACATATATAAGATCCAGGGGTTAGGATATGGACATCATTGGGTGACCATTGTTCTGCCTACCACACCATCTGTAACCTTCAACCTTCTCTCCTTTGTCTCAAATTCCAAGAAGCTCAACCTAAATTTCATTTTTAATTACAATAATTAGTTCAGCTCTGTTTCCTGGTACATTTATTGCTCCAATTCTTCCAAGTTCTGACTTCTCTTTAATGTAACATGATTTCTTATGTTTTGATATTGCAAGTTGCTACAAATCACTTTTTTAAAAATTAGAAGAGACGTTAAAGTATTTTTACTCCCACTTGTTTCATTTATCTTACTAACAATGAAAATCACCTATAGTATCTAAAGCAGGGATTCTTAATCAGGGGTCGACAGTTCTTCAAGGAGTCCATGGAAAGATTTCAGAGGGTCTGTGAGCTTGAATTGAAAATTCAAAAAAACATTATTTTTCTGGGGACGTGTTGGTGCAGATGTGACCTATTTATTAAATAATACACAGTATAGTGTGGACTTAGTAAGGGGCTTGTGATTTCCACCTGACTGGCAAAGGGGTCCGTGGAACAAAAAAGATTAATAACCCTTGCTCTAAAGTATCATGTGTAAACTTCTGGCATGGGAGGATAAGGACAGCCTGTGTGGTTATTTTCTAGAGATTTGATACTCAATGTGTGATCTTAGGATCAGCAGAATCAGCGTCACCTGGAAACTTGTTAGAAATGCAGAATCTCAGGCCCCATCCCAGACCTGCTCAATCCAAATCTACATTTTAACAAGATCCTCAAGAGATTAGAACATATTCTATACTTGAGAAATAATGTTTTAGACCACTGTGTGCTGTGGGATGAAAAGAATCAGTGTTAGGAGACACAAGTTGTGAGAGTGACATGGAAATCTCCTTAGCCTGGCTGGGATGCTAAAGAAGGAAAATAATGACTAGAGCCTAGGGCCAGCTGGGGCTTTGGTGCTTTAGACAATTAGGATTACTCACATGCCCACACAGTTCTTTATTCTCTGACATCCTGGGATCCCTATGACTATCTAAGTCACAGAGATATATGAATCATGTTTTTAATATTCACGGATACATCTCTATTTCAATAAGGATTCCCCCAGTACTATACAGATCATATGCAAGAGAATGCAGATTATTACCAATTAAATAAAGTCTTAAGTTTCTAACCCAGTCACTAGAAAAACTGCATAATTTTCATTCCCCATTTCCGGTCCTATATCCCTCAACATACCTCCACTTATCTTATTATCCAGGCACAATTAATGCACATCCCATCTTTCAATTCAATCTTTTTTTTTTTTTTCTTTTTTTTTCAATTCAATCTTAAAGCCAACTCCTTCCTGAATCCTTCTCTGCTTTCTCCAGCAGGAAGTAATTTATTATTCTACTGGGCTCTCTCAGAAATGTATCTGTACCATTCTTATGACCCTTACTACTTTCTTTCTTGTATTAAAATTACTTGCACATCTAGAATTTCAATATCTAGGACTGGTTCAAATTTTCACTTCTCAAACTAGAAAAATCTCCCCTGAAAAAAGAAATTCCATTCATCATTTTGAATGAATAAATAAAGTGATTAATCTATAAACCCAAAAAATAAGGGCTAATAGTGTTGTGTATTCTGCTATGGTGGTATGTTGACAGTTTTTAATGGATGATGACATCTTACTTTGATGAGAATGTAAAATGATACAAACATTCTGAAGAACAGTCTTGCAATTTCTTGCAAAGTTAAACGTACATTTACCATGTGATCCAACAGCTCCAGTCCTAGATATTTACCCAAGAGAAGTAAAAGCGTGTCCACATGACAACCTGTACATAACCACATGACAACCTGTACATAAATGTTTATAGCTACTTTATTCATAATTGTCAAAAACTGAAAACACCCAAATATCCATCAATGTGTGAATGAACAAACAAATTGTGGTATACCCATACAATTAAATATTACTCACCAATAAAAAGGAACAAACTACTGATACAACATCTTGGATTGACTTCAGAAATGGTATAGAGCAAAAGAAGCCCAGGCTCAAAAAACACATACTTTATGATTCAAATTATATGAAGGACTAGGAAAGACAAATCTAATCCATAGTGACAGAAAGCAGATCCTTTGATGCTTAGGTGGAGGAAGAGGGATTGGCCAGGAAAGAGCTAAAGAAAACTTGGAGGGGGGTGGGTATAGAAATGTTCTATATCTTGTTTAGGGAGGTGGTTACATGGGTGAACATATAACTTTGTCAAAATTCATCAAACTATACAATTAAAAAGGGTACATTTTAATATATGCACATTTTACGTCAATAAAGTTGATTTTTTAAAATATTTCCTTGTACCTCTATACCTTAGTGTGGCAGTTTGATGTAATTATGAATTCCAAAAATATAATTGAATCATGCTTGTAAACTGATCTGTTAATCTGGGCATGATTAGGTTAGGATTAGGGCGTTGAGCCCCACCCCTTGGTGGGTGGGAAATTGAATATAAAAGGCAAGGCAAAGGACAGTTGAAGCAGTCTTTTGAGAAGCTGTTTTGATGTTGGAAAGAAGGCCCCAGGGGAAGAGAAGCAAGCCGTTCGCCTGATCGTCTACAGCTGAACTTGCGGAGGAAATAGGAGCTAAGCCCGGTGAGAAACGCAGCCCCGGGAAGAGAGGAACCCCAGAAGCCTGAACCCTGGCAAACGCCAGCAGCTGTCTTGCTCTAACACGTGGCAATAGACTGTGGTGAGAGAAGAAACTTAATGCTTTATGGCCTGGTATCTGTGGACTCCTACCCCAAATAAATACCCTTATAAAGACCAACCGATTTTTGGTATTTTACACTAGCACCCCTTTGGCTGACTAATACACTTGGTTTCTTCACAATAAAAGTACTACAAAAAGTCCAAAATAGATCTAGAAATAATGAAAGAATCACTTTCAAAAGTAGTAAAGTTTAATTCAATATAAATAAGCAAAGGATAAATAAACACCTTGAAAATATATTTGGAAGCAAGATCGAAACCACTAGACTGCATAAAACTCGGGTGTTTTATATACCTTCCTGGTGGTAATAACTGACAGAACAATATAAATGAAGAAAGTAGCTTCTCATGGCTGTACCTGCTCCTGAAAGTGAGTCTGTACCCCAAATTGTATTCTTTACTGCTGAAAACTGGAAGCCTTCTTTAAACCTTTGCAGGTTCTATTAAGATCTTTGCCTTTCTTTATAACAGTTAATAAATCCCTTTCCTGAATGCAGAAGTCCGTCGGGCTCCATGCTGTTTAGCCGAATGATTTTGATTCCTTTCTTTTGTGCTCTTATTAAGGATATGACCATAATATATCCACAGCCCCAATGCCAATCATATATATGATTTCATGAAAAATACTTGTCTCTGCCTGAGCTGCTTCATGGCACTTTTTACCTCCTCATTCCTCAAAGTGTAAATGAGGGGATTCAGCAAAGGGGTGACCACTGTGTAGAAGACAGATACCACCTTGTCAATGGAGAAGCTGGAATCTGGCCGAGTGTAGAGGAAGATGCATGGCCCGAAGAGGAAGGAAACTACTATGAAGTGAGCTGAGCAGGTAGACAGGGCTTTCCAGCGCCCCTCAGCTGACTGTTTTTGAAGAGAAACCAGGATGACCGTGTAGGAGATGACCAAGGCCAGGAAACACAGGAGAGAGATGGTTCCACTGTTGGACACGATCAGCATTCCCGTCAGGTGTGTATCTGTGCAGGCCAGCTTGATGACAGGAGGCACGTCACAGAAGTAGCTATCAATAATGTTGGGGCCACAATAAGGTAGGCGAATGGTCAAGAAAGTCTGCACCAGTGAGTGAACAAGACCCCCCAACCAGAGAGCAAAAGCGAGCTGGATACACACCCGCATGTTCATCATACTGGGGTAGTGTAATGGCCAGCAGATGGCTACGTAACGATCGTAGGCCATAATAGTCAGCAGAAAGATCTCAGCACAGGCAAAAAGATGTAGGAAGAAGAGCTGCATGATGCAGTTCTCAAAAGAAATGGTCTTTCTCTCTAAAAGCAAGCCCTCCAGCATCTTGGGCACAGTGACAGATGAGTGGCAGATATCAATGAGGGACAGATTGCTCAGGAAGAAATACATGGGGGTATAGAGACGAGGAGTAAAGACTATAGTAACCATGATGAGAATGTTTCCCAAAAGGGTTAGCACATAAGTGACAGAGAATGCCATGAAAAATAGTGTCTCCAGCACCCAGTTATCAGTGAGTCCCAAGAAGATAAATTCAGTCACTCTGGTTTGATTTAGAGTGTCCATCCAACAAGCTTTCAAAAAAACCTTGGGGATAAAATGAAAGCTAATTTAGCTTTAATACTATTGGAAAGGAGCTAATTCAAGTGATTCTGTGTTCCTGTCTGAATTGCTTATTCATTACCAGGGCATATAGAATATAAGTCCAATTTGATAAGAATTGCTACAATATACCAGTTACTGATATGTGGATCCTGATATGGTTCAATACCAGACACTTCATGTCTGTCATTCTATTTAACCACAGCAACACCATGGCATGATCATGTCCTGCCTTGCAGATGAGGTAAGTGATTCCTGATGAAAATGGGTGAATGATATTTCATCAATTACACATATGTATCAAAATTTATGTGTCCATTCCACCATTTATGGTCATTCATGATGTTTCTAATTTCTCACTATTAAAAATGATAGTACAATCTAATAGCAGTGAGATTATCCTGTTAAAACATAGATTAGATCACAACACCTCACTAAGCAAAGCCTTCCAATGACTCCCCACCTCACACATTGTAAAAGTGAAGTCTTTACAAGTCTTTTACAAGGCCCTAAATTGCACAGCTTTCCATGACCTCTCTGACCTTATCTCCTGCCACTCTCACCTTCATTTACTCAGCTCCAATCACATTGTCTTCCCTGCTATTCCTCAAATACTCAGAACAAATCCCCACTTTAGGATCTCTGCACTAGCTGTTTCCTCTGCTTAGAACCTCTTCCCCACATACCCCATAGCAAACCCGCTTACCTCCTTGAAGTCTTTCCTCAAATACCTGTCTCAATGAGGCTAATGCTGGCCAACCTAAAAAGCCTCAAGTCACCCACATCCTCAGCATTCCTGATCAGCTTTTTCTGATCTCCTTTCTATTTTTAAAAACACAGGTTATCTTCTAAAGACCTATAAAATTTACTTATTAAATTTATCTATTGTTTATTATTTTATGTCCTCTGCTGCTAGAATGTAAACTCCATAAAGGCAAGGATCTTTGTCTATTTTGTTCACTGAAGCATCTAAGATATCTAGAAAAGTGCATAGAAGCACATAGTTGTAGTTCAATAAATATTCTTGAATGACTGTAACTTCTCCAATACTTTACCCCTTTAGGGAGAGATTATTAGAAATGCGTTCACTGGCTTGTCTTTGATCCCTAGGGCTGCTGTAACAAAGTACCACAAACTGGGTGGCTTAAAATAACATAAACTTATTGTCTCACAGTTCTAGAGGCTGGAAGCCTGAAATCAAGGTATCAGAAGGGCCTTGTTCCTCTGACGTCTGCAGGGAAGAATCTGTTTCATGCCGGTCTCCAGGCCTCTGACACTGACCGGCAATCCGTGGCATCCCTTGGCTTGGGGTTTAACTCAATCTCTACCTCCATACTTACATGACTGTCTTCTCTCTGTGTCTTTGTCTCCTCTCCAATTTTTATAAGGACACCAGTCATATTAGATTAAGGGCCCAACCTACCCTAGTGTGACCTCATTTTAATTTGTCTAATTCCATCTCTAATGATCCTATTTCTAAATAAACTCACATTCTGAAGCACTGAGGAGTAGGACTTCAACATATCCTTTTGGAGAAACATTGAACCCAGACTATAGTTCAAAGGTTGTGATTCAAAATACAATATTGCCAAGTTGCTTTCTGAAATGTTTTCAGGGTTAACAGGTTCACTCATTATCACTCAGCAATTGGTTGAAATGGTTGAATTTTTCAGAGCCCACACTCTCAACCACTGAGCCTTGCTGCTTAAAAACATTGAACCAGGGGTTGGAGGTAGCTCAACTGGTTGGGCGTTCATCTCCCATATGGAGGGACCTGGGTTCGATCCCTGGGACCTCCCGGTAAAAAAAAAAAAACATTGAACCACAAAACAACGCAGCCTTTAAGGTGCAACTATATGTCCCTTGAAGAAAGGGAAATATCTCCTTCATCTTTCTAGTCATATAGCAAAGTCCCAGCACAGAATAGGAGCGCACTAAATCTTGTCAAATTAATTGAAAAAATAATTTAAATTAACATTGCAAAGAAGGAACAACATTTCTGGGAAAATTGATGAATGCAACAATGTAATTCTCCAAATTTTTCAGGAAATCAGTAGAGATATTAATTGTAAATGGGCAATTGAACTTAAAGTACATTGACACTATGCATATGGTTGTGGGGTAGGCATGCATATTCTTAAGGAAAGACTGAAGGTCAGTGAAATTCTGTTCCTTCTATCCTTTGCCTGCCCTTTTACATTTCTTGCAAGAGCTCTAGTATTCCCACAGCTGCCCCTCAATATAGACAGAGGTAATTTCCTCCTTTTTCAAATCACTCCTCTGAGGAGTAACACAATTTGCCAAAAATCACACATGGTGGGCAACAGAGTCTACTTTACCTCCTGACTCCCCAGTTTCAGCCTAGACTTCTCAGTTTTGAGCTGATACCCCCAATCACTGTCTTCCTGTACTTCCTCCCTTTTTGTTTATACCTCATCTCTACTTCAGCATTGTAGGCTCAACCTTTGGCAAAGGCACGCTTTGAGAAGGCTTGCTTTGCTAAAAGGACCTGAGTTTCCATCAGAGTTGACCACCACCACTTTAGCCTCAAATGAATTTGTAAAATCTTGAGCTGTCAAAATCTTGCTTGGATGGGTATAAAAGAAATGCCTGGCTATATCATCTGAATGTCAGGGCCTTACATCCAAAGAGGAAACAAAATAGAAACTTATAGGGTCACACTCTGAACTTTGAAAGCTTTTTATCTAATAAAATGAACTGGAATGTGTCTAAGATTCAAAGATATTTCATGGCTTACCCAGGATTGTATAACCTTGGGGTACCAGGACTAGAACTCTATCAATTTCTCTTGGCCCTAGATCTTTTACTGCTCAGCATATGCCTCCAGAAAGCTGAGCTAGATTGACTTATAAAACTCTTTTAGTACATTGTATTTGTTTCTTTTGAAAATTTTTTAAATTATTCACAGTATATAAGGAGATTATCTACTGTGATGCTAGCCAAAACAGGGAAAGAAAGCTCTGAGAAAAAAAGTGGTTCTAAGGTTTTAAAGGTAAACATTGTTTAGGGTCAGAACTAAATAGTGCCCTCTTCTCTGCATGAACAGAAAGTACTTAACAGGATTTAACATACATTATGGAGTTGTATGTCATGGTAATTCATGTCACAGAGAATAACACCAGGTAGGGAAAGCCCAGGGAAACAGAGCTCCCATGCCTCAGCTGCAGCTCTCCACATCTTCTCCAGAACAGCCCAAATCTTATCTCTATGCTGACTTTCAGAACACAGAAAGGCTTGCTCTGGTAGTAGTGATGAGCCCCTCATTTGGTCTAAGAGACAAATAAGCAAAGACTGGGTGACCATATGCCAATATAAGAAATTCATTCCTTCTTTAGAAGGTTGGTACATATTCAACATGAATTTTATAAACATTTCCAGATGCTGTGCTAGGGCAACAAATACAAAGAGGCACAGAGAGGCAATGACCTTGATCTCCTCCACCCCCACGACTGCACAATTGTATGGCATTTTCAATAAATAGGAAAAAGGGACAATAGAAAAAAATCTAAAAAGCTACAAGTCATAATCCCAAGGATCGTGAAGAATCCTGGAAAGTGTGTGTGTCTGCATGGGTGTGTGTGTGAGAGAGAGTGTGAGTGTGCATATAGGTGCCTTCATAGAAAGAAAACAATGAAACCACATATGGAGTCCTCAGACAAAAGACAGGTTATACTGATTGTCATAAGTTAAAAGGTCTTCTTTTAATCCCCTAAACATACATTTATGTGGCATAATCAGACAAGTGGTTGAGATAGGGTCTTGCTCAGTGCTGTGCACATATATGCATACAAGTGCAAACCTGTAAAAAGCTTGGCAAACAAAGCAGATAAAGAACTGGTAAAACTTACCAATTTGCTCCAATTATTCAGGGATGATTTGGCTATATGCTATAATACTCTTTCATTCATTCTTTTCAAGATTCTTTCTAGAAATAGAAAAGAGAAAACAAAAATATTAATGACACAAAATAAGAAGTAAAAAAAACACCCTGATTTGGATATTAGTGCCTGATTTTCTGTTTAAATAGCTTTACCTTTTTTAATATTTCTTTTTTTAATCTATTCCTTCTCTGCAAATTTTGCATGTGTTCTTTTCCAAAACATTTGTCTTCTCTTTGCCAAATAATATAGAACTAAGCCTATTTTCCATTTCCACTTTAAGCAGTAACCATCATGGGTAGCAATAGAACTACATTATAAAAAGTCCCAGAAATTTGTGCTCCATGGTGTGACACAGTTGGACTCAGTAGTGGTTTCCCTGAACATGGTTTTTCTGCCCCTTCTGTTTGAACCTATAGTTGGTGCTGGAGTTGGTGGGTATATGTCCAGAAACTTAAATCTTTGGACTGTCCATGTGCAGCTGAGCCCTGAACCCCAGTGGGTTTGCAGCATCTACTATCCAGTTCATTGGACTCACCCAGGACAACTAACAAAGAGATGGTGATGGATGGCAACCATACCAAGGAACAAGGAGAGTCTATAACTGAAGGTAGGATGGTCCCATCCATCTGCCATACAGGATCAAAGCCACCTATCTAATCTAGGTGGAGAGAGCATCAACAGCCCAGAGTCTTCGGGATTGGGAATGGACTGTGGACTGGAGTGGACTTACTGGTATTCTACTACAGACTTGTTGTGATTTTAGCAATGGAGGAATTTATGTCATTGATGTGGGGGCAGTGGTCACTGGAGATTCTGGGGGAAGGGAGGAGGGAAAGCAGGTATAATGTGGGGGCATTTTTAGGACTTGGGAGTTGTCCTGAGTGGCGTTGCAGTGACAGATACAGGCCATTATATATTTTGCCATAACCTGCGAAATTGGGCAGGAGAGAGTATAACTTACAATGTAAATTATAATCCACGCTTAGTGGCAATGATCCAAAATATTTTCATCAATTGTAACGAATGTACCTCACTAATGAAGGATGTTGTAATGTGGGAAAATGTGGGAGGGCTAAGGAGCAGGGCATATGAGAATCCTATATTTTTCATGTAACATTTAGGTAATCTAAGTATCTTTTAAAAAAAATAAAAATACATATTTTTAAAAGTCCCAGAACATCTTACTCAAAGGCCTTTTATTCATTCAACATGTACTAGAGAAGGAAAGTAATTTTTTAGGTAAAAATAAATAAATAGCATATTTGAGGAATTATGACCTGATTCTAATTTTAAGCTTTAAAAATTTTTATTAAGAAAATATTTTTAAAATTTTAAGAACTCATTTTTAAGTAAGAACCAATTGGTCTTCGTTTCTATTGCCATCTAGCTAAACTAATAAACATTATCAAGCAAAGATCTATTTTGTGAGATAATAGATATAAAAAGTTGGATTGTGTTTCTTTTTTACTTCATTAACCAAATCATATATGGCATGTCTGGGCCCATTTGGGCAAATCACATTCATTGTGTGGAAAGCCCTTCCTTACAATGGTCTTCAAGTTGAGAATGTGGTGAAGTTTAAGAATATAAGAAGACGACAGTTTATTCATCACATTCAAGACCTAAACTTTCCTTGAAGACCCAATTCTCTCCTCTCTCCCTGAACATCCACCTTAAATAGGTACCAATAATCATTATCACGTTATAAAGGTGAATAGGGAAAAATATAAGAAAGCACTGTGTCATCAATTCAAGTCAATCAAGCCACAGTTGTATTAAACTCTGGCTCTCTTCTAAAAGTCAAAGCAATACTCTTCCATTTACATTCAGTAGCATTGTTACAGAACAAAAACGATTCATCTTCTTTAAAATAAATTTCCCAACTGACATCAGACACTTACCCCTACTCCTGTAACTCCTCAAAGGATTCAGTTCTCCTCTTATGCCCTGTTACAGAAGCCTAAGATATAAAATCATTGGGCACAAATCTCTGCACAGGATGAATTTCAGGCTTGATAGCTTTAGGATTTTTATATATGTAACATAGGACTTCCAAGAGATCATTACATGGCTATAATTCATCTTGCCATCAATGACTACTCAAGGGTATTATTAAAAGTTTTCCATTTCAAAGGCATTTCCTTTTATTAGTCTCACTCATTTAGCCATTTAATAAGTAGACAATAAGATCAGCAGCCTCCAAATATGGAAGAATTCCAAACCTTTGGCAATTAGCCTGATATCAGTTTGTGTGCCCAATGTACTAACCACTACAATACCTACTAGGGGTTCCAGTCCATTTACAAGTAAACCCTCACCTTTAAGGCTAAGTAAATTGGCTCAATGTCACTCCCACAAGTGTCCAAAATCCCAACATGCAGCGTAGAAATAACTTGGTTTCCAGAAATATCTGATTCAACACTTCTTCATTTGTCTCTTCTACTGCTTGAGTAAGTTCAAAGAAAAACATAATCTCTGCACTGTACAAATTGTCTTGGTGAGGTAATCTTTATAAATAAGGCAAAATATATCAAGACGTTTTTAATCAAGGAGTTTTTTAAAAAGGCTAGTCCTGGCTAGTTCCTATGTCTTCTCTACCCAACTCTAAAATTATCAAGACTATCCCCATACTGTTCTATGATGATCAGGCCTAGAATACAGTGACATGACAAATTATTAGAGAATTCACCATGTATCACAGACCAAAACACACTTTACTGTACACCCATTTGCAGAAACAACAACATCCTTACCAAGCAATTCAGAAGTAAAATCACCAAATCTCCCTGCTCTCTGGAGAACATTGGTCCCACATTCTGTGCTATTTATCCCATCCTCCTCACAGAAAAGTTATGACAAGCAGTGGAAAAGCACTAAAAAGCCACTGGAGAAATTCCAAGCATGCACATCACTGTTGAAAGATACAAACTTGTTAGAAATGGATGAACAGAGAAGGAGCAAAGAAAAATGAGAGACAACACTTGCCTATTCTACCCATCCTTTCAAGATGTGGACTTGGAAAAAATGAGAAAGGAAATGGAGATCTTGAATTGATAACAGTGAAAGTATGATGAAATAGAATGTAAAGGTGCTCAGACTCTGTTTCATTGAACTCATTTACAGAGGCAGGGGTTACATTTTGGCTTCTGGAGCCTCTGGGCTTTTTCATTTATTCATTGAACCACATTTATTGGCACCTTATTTGTGCCAGGCAATATGCTGAACACAGAATGTCCATTAATCAATGTGAGCTAGATCACTTGAAGAAGAGGATAATGGAGCAAAAAAAACATGTAAATAAGAAGAAGAGGAGACATCTGAGGCATCAGGAAAGCCAGGGAAATGGAAATGAACATAGTATATGCAGTAAACAAGTACCACAGTCAGATCAAATAACAGTATGTCAAGACAATTTGGAACATAGTGGAAAATAAAGATAAAACAGATACAGAGGACTTTGAAAACCAGTCAGAAGGGTTTAATTGATGCTAGCCAATTGGCACTCAATGCAATTTCTTGAACAAAAGAAGAGTATGATGAAAATAGAGCTTTGATATATTTTTCTAATATTGTAATAGAATATTGTCAGGCAGAAAAAGCCTGGAAATAAGGAGATGGGGACAGTAATAATCATTTGGTTCTCAAAAAATAATTTTGGAGGAATATGGAGAAGATGGCAGAGTAGGGAATGCCAGGACTTAGTCTTCTACCAGAACAACTATGAAACAGGCAGGAGTTGTCTGAAAAAAAAAAATGTTGAAGCTCCAGAGGCATAAGAACATGATAGAGCATCCAGAGAAGAGCAAGAGAAACTTCAGACTGACAAATTACAGTAAAGTACAGTAAATTGCTCTCTCTGCATGGAAGCTACCAGTGACCATTCCTCACTTTTGATGCAGGCTGCCATGGGGCCCAGCCCCATGTTATATCACTGCTAACAGAAAAGGACATAATAATCCTCTTCCTAAGACGAGAGGTGGGCACGGGTTATCACTGATCACAACTGTTGATTAGCAATTTCAAATTGTTGGTGCCCTGGTTCTGAAGGTGGCTATTGTTTCAACCAGCCCTGGACAAAGGGAGCAGCAGCCATTGCTTCAGCCCATCCCAGACAAAGTCCTTGGCCAATAAGACTTAAAGGCACTACACTTTCTCAGAGCTGCGGGGAACAGTTAGTTGAAGGGCTACATTTGCTGGGCAGGCCAAGAAAGCTCAGGTTTTAGAGCTATGGAAGAATCTCTTAGTGCCCTTCCTGAACCTCTCTACAGGGTACTGTGGAGCCAGTCTTGCCCCCTTCTTGGGTCCCAGGCCCTGCTTCTAAGATTTATTGGGAAAAAAATTATTGAGTATTGTTCAAACCTAAAAGTGTAACATCATGCAAGAAACTTTGTTAATCAGCAAATGTTCTACTGGTCAGCACTTTTTATATTTCAGGAGAAATGATGAGAACTAAAACAATGGGTACACTGGGGGTGTTTTGTAACAAACAACAACAGATATGATGCATTCCAGGGAGTGTTGTGTTCCTTCCTGAGGAGGCTGGCTATTTCCTTGGGAATTGACACAGTACTCACAAGTTGGCATCTATATTATCAAGTTCATTGATTATGAGCTCAATAAAAAGGACAGCCCTGGTCAGGTCAGCTGAAGTCCCACCCTGGGAGGAGGTGCTCTTCCCAGGTGTTGTTTCTAATTGGACTCTGGTATCGGCCACTGATTCGGGACTTCCCAGCCGTGAGCTAGATGTTGGTGAGTTTGTAGGCAAGACTGCTCTATTTTTCTGTCGTTTTGTGACTCGGTTCAATATTGATTTAATCTTTTGACTTGTTATTCTTATTTCTCACCCAAATTGTCAGTATAAACTTACTAAATTAACTGGATATACATATATGTATTTATATTGCATCCAACAGGGACTCTGGCCAGACGTGGGCCAAGAAGTTGGTGTGTCTCCCAGTTTGGTGAGCTTATATCTATATGTACGTATATCGTGAAGGATTGTGATACAGCAGTTGGACCCCTGTTTATAGATGATTGTTTGCTTATTTCATATTCTCTCAATTATTAACAGAAGTTTAATAAAATACATTAATATATGTCTGTGCATTGCTTTCTTATGTTTGGGTTAATTAAATCACTATATCTGTCTATATGTGTATATATATAGCAAAGCATTTTATCTAGCAGATCATAAGTCCTCACTGGCATGTCCCACCTCCCAGAATCTGCCCTCCATGTAAAGCAGTTTGAGGCAACAAAAAGAATGTAAGAAACTATCAAGGGATTCATCTGGGGCAAGGGCTTGCCAGCTTCAAATACACAGCAGTGGGAGGTCTATCTCCTTGGAAACAGAGGCAATAACCAAACTCCTGTAATAGGGGAACTCCAAAACAACTAACAAGCAAAGCCCAGGACAGGACACAGGTCCAGAAAGACAGGGAAAGCCCTGCACCCTACATTTGCCCCAGGCAGACCTTCCTAATAGGAGAATTGAAGCTTAAAAATATTTCTTATCACCAGTCATCTCAGGAAATTAATCCCAGAGTTAACATTTTAAAATATTGACATGTACTATGTAAACAAAAAACAAAACAAAAGTACTGTGTGCAACAAAAGAAATCAAGGAACCAATGAAAGAGGAAATGATGGTCCATCCAAAGGAAGAGGTTAAAAATCCATAAAACACCAAGGAAAAGGATGACAGTATGGACATACTACAAAAAGCCTTTAAAAACTGATATTAATAAACTCAAGGAGATGAAGGAAAATACAGAGAAAGAACTAAAGGATATCAGGAAAACAATGAGAGAGCAATATGAGAATCTTAGCAGAGATACAAATTTTAAAAGGAACCACACAGAGCTACTGTGGTTGAGGACCACAATCACTGAAATGAAAGATTTCCATGAGGGTTTCAAGAGCAGATTGGAGCTGGAAGAAAAAAGAATCAGTGAGCTTGAAGGCAAGAATTATAAAAAACAAAAATAGCCTACGACACCTTTGGGACACCATCAAGCATACCAATATATGCATTATGGGAGGCCCAGAAGGAGAAAAAAGAGAAAAAAGGGTAGAAGGAATATTCAAATAAATAATGACAAAGAACTTCCCAAGCTTAGCAAAAGATGTGAATATGCATGTCCAAGAAGTCCAAAAAATACCAAACAGTATATATATGTGGAAAAAATATATCCTTTCATGTATTGATCACACTATCCAACGCATCTGACAAAGAGAGAGTTCTGAAAGCTGCAAGAGAAAAACAATATTTTATGTACAAGGGAGTCACAATTAGATTGAGTCCCTATTTCTCATCACGAACTATGGAGGCAAAAAGTCAGTGGGATGAAATACTTGAACTGTTGAAGAAAAACAACTGCCAGTCAAGAATTTTATATCCAGTGAAACTTTCTTTCAAAATGAAGGAGATATTAAGACATTCACAGATAAACAAAAGTTGAGGGAGTTCATCACCACTAGACCGGCCCTACAAGCAATGCTAAAGGGAGTTTTTCAGACTGAAAGGAAAGAATACTAGACAGTGGCTCAAAGCAGAATAAAGAATAAAGACCTGAAGTAAAGGTAGCAAGTTGGGTAACTATAAATGCCAGTTGTATGGTATGGTATGGTATGGTATGGTATGGTATGGTATGGTATGGT
>JAKSZT010054559.1:626812-638065 GCA_026826555.1 Tolypeutes matacus | reverse complement strand
AATGGAATGGAATGGAATGGAATGGAATGGAATGGAATGGAATGGAATGGAATGGAATGGAATAGAATAGAAAATCAGCAGCATTTTTATACACTACTAATAAGCAATCTAAGGAGGAAGTCAGGGGGGAATAAATCCCACTTACAATAGCAAGTAAAAAGAAACAGTATTTAGAAATAAACTTAAGCAAGGACATAAAGGACTTGTATTCAGAAAATTACAAATCATTACTAAAGAAAACCAAAGAAGACCTAATTAAATAGAAGGACATTCCATGCTCATGGACTAGAAGACTAAATATTGTTAAGATGTCAGTTCTACCAAAATTGTTCTACAGTTTCAACACAATCTCTGTAAAATTTCCAACAGCCTACTTTGCAGAATTGGAAAATCCAATTATCAAATTTATTTGGCAGGGTAAGGGGCTCCAAATAGCCAAAAAAAAAAAAATCTTTAGAAAGAAAAACGAAGTTTAAGGAATCGCACTTCCTGACATTAATGCATATTATGTAGCTAGTGGTAAAATTTGCAGTGGTACTGGCATACAGATAGATATGTTGATCAATGGAATTGAATTGAGAGCTCAGAAATAGATCCTCACAATTAAGGTCAAATGGTTATTGTCAAGGTTGTTAAGCTCACCCAGTTGGGCCACAACAGTCTATTCATCAAATGGTGCTGGAAAAATTAGATATCCTGAAAGAAACAGGACCCCTATCTCAAACCTTATACAACAATTAACTCAAAATGGATCAAGGACTTAAATATAAAAGCCACAATATAAAATTTCTGGAGGAAATGGTAGGGAAACATTTTCAAGATCTTGTGGTAGGGCAGTAGTTTCTTAAACGTGATACCCAAAGCATGATCAATGAAAGAAAAAATAGATAAATGGGCCCTCCTCAAAATTACACACTTTTCTGCTTCAAGCTTTTGTCAAGAAAGTGAAAATGCAGCCTACTCAACAGGAGAAAATATTTGGAAACCACATATCGGAGGCTGGATGTATATGTTATATAAAGAAATCATACAGGGAAGCGGCTGTGGCTCAATCAGTAGGGCTCCCGTTTACCATATGGGAGGCCCCGAGTTCGTTTCCCGGAGCCTCCTGGTGAAGGCAAGCCCACCCGCACGGCGTGGTTAGCTGACCCAGCGAGCACAAGCAGCAAGGGGGGGATAAATGAATAAATAAATAAAATCTTTAAAAAAAAAAGAAATCATACAATTCAATGATAAAAAAGCAAGCTACCCGATTAAAAAATGGGTAAAAGATTTGAATAGACATTTTTCCAAAGAGGAAATACAAATGACCAAAATGCACATGAAAAAATGTTCAACATCACTACTATTAGGGAAATGCAAATCAAAACTACAATGAGATATTATTTCACACCTTATAGAAAGGCCGTTATTGAAAAAGCAGAAAACAGAAGGCTGAATGACTTTGTGCAAGACAATTTGGAGGTACCTCAAGAGGCTGAATATAGAATTGCTATACAAACCAACAATTCAGAAGAACTGAAAGCAAGGACACCAACTGACATTTACACACCAATATTAATAGCAGAATTATTCACAATTGCTAAAATATGGAAACAACCCAAGTGTCCATCAACTGATAAGTGGATAAACAAACTGTGGCATACACATACTATGGAATACTATTCAGCTGTAAGAAGAAATGAAATCAGGATGCCTATGACAACATGGATGTACCTTTAGGACATTATGTTGAGTGAAATAAGCAAGACACAAAAAGACAAGTATTGTATGGTCTCACTCATATAAACTAAATATGTAGCATAACCTTATGGAGGTAAACTCTAGAATATCGGTTACTATGAGATAGAATATGGTTTGAGAAAGGGAAAGATTGCTTAGTAACACATTATGTTGATTATAATTAACTACTGAATTATAAATGACTGTTGCTCAAAGAGATAGTCTAGGGTCATAAGTGTTAATTCAAAGGAAGCTAGAGAATAATCTAGGGACTATATAACAGTGATTTCTGTAGTGGATGAAGTTTGTGGTTAATAGGATAAATATAGAATGTTCTTCTTTTACAAAGTGTTAGGAAATGTGATACAAGGGAAAATTACAAATAATGTAACTTATGGACCATAGTTAAGAGCAATATTGGAATATTTTGGCAACAATGGCAGAGAAGCTATTACACCAATTCTAAGGGTCAACAATAGGGAAGTTTAAGGGGATATAAGATTTTCCTTTTGGAGTAATGAAAACATTCTAAAATTGGCTGAGGTGATGACAGCACAACTCTGTGATGAAACTGAGAGTCACTGAGTGTACACTTTGAAAGGATTGTACAAGGCATGGGACTACATAACTTAGTGAATCTTGTGGTGGAAGATGGACTGTGATTAACAGAACAAATATGAGAATGTCTCTCATAAACTATAACAAATATATAATACTAATACAGGGTGTTAATAATAAGGTAGGTGATGGGAAAATACACTGAATGTTAGATATGGGCTATAGTTAGTAGCAATATTTGGATGATGCTTTTTCATAATTTGTAACAAATGTTTCACAACAATGCTGTGTTGGTAGTGTGGTTATGTATGGTGGCCCTATACTACATTATGTATGTTTGTTTTGTAAGTTCACAACTTTTACTAGACACTTATTGTTTATGTATACTCAAGTATGGGTGATATACTTTAATTTAAAATTTTTAAGTGAAAAAATAATTTAAAGTACAAGTTTAAAAATACTTTAAAAATTAATTGGAAGGGATTATGGGAACATGGCCAATGGGTTAGGCAGATAAGGCTTAGCTCTCACTAAAACAAGAGAGAAAAATCCAGAGGCTGCCTTGGGGACCTGCTCTGGGGTACAGCAAACCAGAACACTGCTACACAACTCCAGAAGAGTGAGGGTCAGAGAGACAAAGAAGCCAAAACAAGTAATTGTGAGTTATTAAACCTCCTGAATGCTGGAAAGGGCTCCCCTACCCCACCCCTGAGATATTAAGTGAGGGTAAAACTCCTGGTGAATTGTATCTAACTGGGAGAAGAGTAGACATCTACCTTAATGGGAAGGTGCTCTAAGAGTGTACTGGACAGATAGGGAAGCCAGAGGAACATCATGGGTTGCTTGCCTCGGTGGCTGGAAGTGCCACACATACCGGCCCTTAAGATAGATAGACTAGGTGAAGCCCCTGGCCCCCTACTCCAAACAGGAGTGTGACAGCATATTCCCTGTGAGGAAGAGGTGTGTGGGAGGGTGGAGAGTGATTTCTTTGTGGTGAGTTTAGCCAGCTGGGCCCCCTTGAATATCGGAAGGCACCCCAACTCAACAGAGAGAGTGGAGGGGGATCTCTTCAGGCAGGCAGTCATGCCCAGCTGCCTAAGTAAAGAGAGGAATTACATCAGTGAGGAGACAGAGATAGGCAGCAATCAGCACCATTCCAGCTGACTGCAGGGAATCTAACCTGCCTGAGGGAAAAGGGGCAGAGAGCCTTTTGAAAGTCTTATTAACCTAAGGAGGAGAATTCCTGCCTAGCATACATGAGGTCCCTGGTTCAATTCCTGGCTCTTCCTTGAGAAGTGGTCCACCAGGTTATCAGGCATCCAGCTGAAACTTTATGACAGGGAACATATACACATTCTCTTTGTATTAGCTTTTCTTGGCTCTTATTTTTCCACAAAAAAAAAAATCCTTTTTTTAATTTCCCTTATTTACTCACTAAAACCCACTTCAAAACCTGCAGAGGGCAGACTGCAGGGTGAGTGATTGATGAACACCAGGAGCCTGAGAATATCCTTAAGGGCCTAAGAGAGAAGGCTATTTTTCCATATTTATTTTTGTTTTTATTGATTTTTTTTCTTCTGTCTCCTTTTTTTAAATGAGTTGCTGCTGTCCTGTGTATTATTTGTTGTGGATCCCCTTCCTTTGTTTCTCTGTTCATTTGTTTTTCTTTTCTTTTTTTTTTTTTCTTTTGTTTACTGATTTACTCTACCTACATTATTTCTTTTCTCTCATTCATCTTTATATCTTTTGTTTTCTGTTGTTGTTCTTTCATTCCACCTCTTTTATTTGGTCTCCGATTTTTCTTTTTTATTTCTCTCTCTCCTTTTTTCTCTTTTTACTTTCTTTTACTTATTTTTTCTCTCTCTCTTTTCTCTTTTCTTTTCCCTTCTTCTCACCATTCCAGCCTTTTAATTCATTCTATATATTTTTTTCTATTCTGGTTCCTGTTTCATTGTTTCTATTCCACTTTTCTAATCATCTTCTTCTGTACTTCTTAATTGTGTTAATTTTCCAGTTTCCTAAGTCTTGTACAGTTGTTTTCCTACTGTTTACTATTATTATTACTTTTATTCTTTTTCTTTTCCTATCTCTTTCATTTTCTCTGGTCCTAATTCTTTTTCTTTCAAAGGAACATACTAAAAAACAAGGAAATAGAATAAGAGGAACAAAGTGTCAAAGTGTAACCTTAGCGCACACTCAAAAACAACAACAAAACAAAACCATAGAATAGGGAGGGAAGCTAATCAACGGAATAAACCCATCAAGATAAACAGATGCATAGACTCCAACAAGAAATTACAAGCCATACTAAGAAACAGGGAGACATGGCCCAGTCCAAAAAACAAACTAAAAACCATGCAGAACATGAAAGAATTAGAGAGGTCCAACCAAATATCACAAATCTACTTAATGAAGTGAAGGAAGAGATTAAGAATATTAAGAAGACACTGGGAGAACATACTGAAGAAATTGTAAACATACATAGAAAGATAACAGATATGATGGCCATAAATGGCACAATCCAAGAAAGCAAAAATACACTGGAAGCAAACAAGAGCAGATTTGAACAAGCAGAGGAAAGAATCAGTGATGTGGAAGACAGTATGGCTGAAATCAAACGGATAGTAGAACAGATAAAGGAAAAGTTGGAAATATTCAGCAGGGACTTAGGGATTTGAATGACAATATGAAACACACAAACATATGCATTATAGGAATCCCAAAGGGAGAAGAGAAGGGAAAGGGGACAGAAGAAGTATTGGAGGAAATAATGGCTGAAAACTTCCCAACCCTATTGAGGGAGATGGACGTACATGTCCAGGAAGCACAGTGCACCCCAAAGAGTATGAATCCTAACAGTCCTACTCCAAGACACATATTTGTGAAATTGTCCAATGCTCAAGGCAAAGAGCAAAAAGAACCATCACATACAAGGGAAGCTCAATAAGATTAAGTGCTGGTTTCTCATCTGAAACCATGGAGGTAAGAAGGCAGTGGTATGATATATTTAAGGTGCTAAAATAAAAGATTTCCAGGTAAGAATTCTCTATCTAGCAAAACTGGCATTCAAAAATGAGGGAGAGCCCCCAAAAATTCACAGATAAACAGAAATTAAGAGAATATGTCAATAAGTAACCTGCATTTCAAGAAATATTAAAGGGAGTTCTGCAGATAAAAAGGGGAAAAAAAGGAAAGAGTTGGAGGAGCATGTAAGAACAACTAAAAAGATAAAAAGAGAAATTAAAAAACATAAAAAAAGCAAACAACAAAAAAGATATAGCATACATAAACCTAAAGAAAATGTGGCTAATGTAAGTAATTCCTTGACAGTAATAACATTGAATGTTAATGTATTAAACGCACCAGTCAAGAGACACAGATTGGCAGAATGGATAAGGAAATATGACCCATCTATATGCTGTCTACAAGAAACCCACCATAAGCCCAGGGATTCAAGGAAAGTGAATGGTTAAAAAACAATTCTTCAAGGAAACTATAACCAAAAAAGGGTGGGAGTAGCTATATTAATATCAGACAAAATAGATTTTAAATGTAAAACTATTGTAAGAGACACCAAAGGACACTATATTATTAATAAAAGGGGTAATCTACCAAGAAGAAAGAACAATCATAAACATTTATACACCCAACCAGGGTGCCTCAAAATACATGAGGCAAACACTGGAAAAACTAAGTGGAAGAATAGATGCCTCTACAATTATAGTGGGGCATTTTAATATACTATTATCACCATTAGAACATCTCAACAAAGAATCAATAAAGAAACAAAGACTTTGATTAATACATTAGAGGATCTGGACCTAATAGATATATACAGAACACTACACCCAAAAAGCAGGATATACATTCTTCTTGGGGGCACATGGATCTTTCTCCAAGATAGACCACATGCTAAATCACAGAAAAATTCTCAATGAACTCAGAAAGATTCAAATTATACAAAATAATTTCTCTGACCACAATGGAATGAAGCTGGAAATCTGTAAGGGGCAGAGAAATAGATTAGGCACAAAGATATGGAGGTTAAACAGCACACTCTTAGACAAACAATGGGTCAAGGAGGAAATCTCAAAAGAAATCAATAACTACCTTGAAATAAATGAAAATGACAACACAAGGTATCAAAACCTATGTGATGCAGCAAAAGAAGTACTGAAAGGGAAATTCATAGCCTAAATGCCTATATTAAAAAAGAAGAAAGAACTAAAATCAAAGACCTAACTGCACACCTGGAGGAATTAGAAAAAGGACAAAAAAATAACCCCAAGGGAAGGAGAAAAAAAGAAATAACAAAGATTAGAGCAGAACTAAGTGAAATTGAAAATAAGAAAGCACTAGAAAAAACAAACAAAACCAAAAGCTGGTTCTTTGAGAAGATTAATAAAATTGAAAAACCCTTAGTTAGGCTAGCAAAGATAAAAATAGAGAAAATGCAAATGCATAAAATAAGAAATGAGAAAGGGGATGTCACCACTGAACCCACAGAAAGAAAGAGAATCAAAAAAGGATACTTTGAAAAATTATAAGCCAACAAGATGGATAATTTAGAGGAAATAGACAAATTCCTAGAAACACACAAGCAGCCTATATTGTCAAAAGAAGAAACTGATGAACTCAACAGACCAATCACAAGTAATGAGATTGAATTTGTTATCAAAAGCCTCCAAACTAAGAAAAGCCTAGGATAAGAAGACTTCACAGGTGAATTCTGCCAAACATTACAGAAAGAAATAATACCAATCCTGCTTAAACTCTTCCAAAAATAGAAGTAGAGGGAACATTGCCTAATTCATTCTATGATGCCAACATCATCCTAATACCAAAGCCAAACAAAGATGCCACAAGAAAGGAAAACTATGGACCAATCTCTTTAATGAACCAAGATGCAAAAGTCCTCAACAAAATACTTGCAAACTGTATTCAACAACACATCAAACGAATTACACACCATGACCAAGTGGGTTTCATCCTTTGTATGCAAGGATGGTTCAACATAAGAAAATCGATCAATGTAATACACCAAACAGATAGAAAAAAAACACATGATCATCTCTATAAATGCAGAAAAAGCATTCAACAAATACAGCTCCCTTTCCTGAAAAAAAAAAAAAAAAAAAAAAAAAGAATCTTCCTCAACATGATAAAGGGTATATATGAAAAATTCTCAGCTAACATCATATTCAATGATGAAATCCTAAAAGCTTTCTCTCTAAGATTAGGAATAAGACTAGGATGCCCACTTTCACCATTTCTGTTTAACATAGTGTTAGAAGTACTTGCTCGAGCTTAGGCAAGAAAAAGTTATGAAAGGCATCCAAATTGGAAAGGAAGAAGTTAAAATGTCACTATTAGCAGATGATATGATCCTATACATAGAAAGCCCTGAGAAATCTACAACAAAGCTTCCAGAGCTTATAAATGAGTTCAGTAAAGCTGCAGATTATAAGATCAACGTGCAAAAATCAGTAGCATTTCTGTACACCAATAATGAACAATCTGAGGAGAAAAATCAAGTAAAATATCCCATTTAAATAGCAACTAAAAGAATCAAATAACTAGGAATAAATTTAAACATGTAAATGACTTATATGCAGAAAACTACAAAACACTGTTTAAAAAAATCAAAGAAGACTTAAATAAATGGAAGAATATTCCCTGTTCATGGATAGGAAGGATAAACATCATTAAGATGTCTATCTTACCCAAACTGATGTTCATATTTAATGTAATTCCAATAAAATCACCACAGCATTTTTTACTGAATAGGAAAAACTAACTATAAAATTTATTTGGAAAAGCAAGAGGCCCAGAATAGCCACAGACATATTAAGAAAAATGAAATTGGAGGGATCACACTACCTGATTTTAAAGCTAATACTACAAAGCTACAGTGGTAAAAACTGTATGGTGTTAGCACAAGGATAGACATGCTGAACAATGGAACCAAATTGAGAGTTCCAATATAGATCCTCACATATACAGTCATCTGGTATTCAACAAGGCCATCAAGGCCACTCAGTTGGGAGAGAATGGTCTCTTCAACAAATGGTGCTTAGAGAACTGGATATCCATAAAAGCAACTGGATATCCATAAACAAAAGAATGAAAGAGGAACACCATCTCACACTTTATACAAAAATCAACTCAAGATGGATCAAAGATATAAATATAAGAGTCAAGACCATAAAGACCTTGGAAGTTAAAGTAGGGAAGCATCTACAGGACCTTGTAATAGGAAATGGTTTCATGAACTTCACACCCAAAGCACGAGCAGCAAAAGAAAAAAATAGATAAATGGGATCTCCTCAAAATTAAAAACTTCTGCACCTCAAAGGACGTTATCAAGAAAGTAATAAGGCAGCCTACCCGATGGGAGAAAATATTTGGCAACCATATATCTGATAGGAACCTAATATCCTGCATATATAAAGAAATCATACACCTTGAAAATAAAAAGACAAACAACCAATTTTAAAAATGGGCAAGCGACCTGAAAAGACACTTCTCCAAAGAAGAAGTACAAATGGCTAAAAAGCACATGAAAAAATGCTCGACATCGCTAGATATTAGGGACATGAAAATCAAAACTACAATGAGATACCAACTTATACCCATTAGAATGGCGGCTATTAAAAAATAGTAGACTATAAGTGTTGGAGAAGATGTGGAGGAATAGGAACCCTCATCTGCTGCTGGTAGGATTGTAAAATCATCCGGCCACTGTGGAGAACAGTTTGGCAGTTCAAAAAACCTAAGTGTAGAACTTACATATGATCCAGCGATTCCACTACTGGGTATATACCATGAAGAACTGAAAGCAAAGACAAAAACAGATATATGCACACCAATGTTCATAGTGGCATTGTTCACTATTGCCAAGAGTTGGAATCAACCCAGGTGCCGATCAACAAATGAATGGGTAAACAAAATGTGGTATATACATACAATGGAATATTACTCGGCTGTAAGAAGGAATAAAGTGCTAACATATGGGATAACATAGATGAATCTTGAAGACCTTATGTTGAGTGAAGCAACCTAGGCATTGAAGGATGAACAGTACATGACCTCACCGATATGAATTAAGGAAATTGGGCAGTCTCAGAGAGCTCTTGTTTCTAAGATAGGTTTACAAGAAATAGAAAGAGAAGAGAAGGTTGTGGGCCATCACCCATACAGACGTAATCTATGGTAAAGTGATAGAGTGTAGTTGCATATTAAAGGGATAGGACAGGAGGGTAGTGATATTATTGTGTTGGGTGGTGCAGGGTTTACAGGTGGGTAGATTGGGAAGGGTGGGTCAGAAGGTCCAGGATACTGGGGGAAGGGTTGGGAGAAGAACCATGTGAACATGGGATTTGTGGGTATGAGGTTGAAAGTACAGAGGTGGGAATGCTCTTATGGCAAAATGACAAGGAAGGGTCATTGGTTTAGGGTGTAGGTTGGGGGGTATTCGGTACAGGGCGCACCTGGAGCAGGCTTCTAGGGAGTGTGTGAGTGTTCATTATGTCATAATGTGTTGTACGGTGGGTGGAGACCCACATAATGAGTGGGAAGGAGTTGGACTCCCATCTTTGGGAGGACCGATTTGTTCAGAAATAGACAGGCAGAAGTCTCTCAAGAGCAAGGGCGGTTCCTAATAGGGGAGGATCAACCCATTTGTCAAGACCTCTTGATGCATGTAACTATGAATCTTGTCAGCCAACAGGGCAAGCCAAGGGGTCATCGTGGGCCCCAGGGGGATGGGGTGGGAGGAATAGAATAGATCAAATGGGGTATTTAGTGGTGAGTGGAGATGTTCTTCATTATCATACAGTGATGGACACAGGACATGGTAAATATCATCAAAATTTATAAAAAGTGTACGGTCTAAAATGTAAACCATAGTATAAACCATTGACAATATTTAGTAGCTATGTTTCACCATTTGTGTATCAGTTATAACAATGCTATCATCCACATATAAAAAGGTATTATTATGGGGGGAGGGAGGGATGGGGGAGGATGTTAGGTATATGAGAATCTCCTATATTCTGTGTGTGATTTTGCTGTGACCTAAAACTTCTTTGAAAACAAAATGAAAAATAGTGAGACACTGGGGAATGAAAGGGAGAAGCTGCCATGGTACAGACTGGACACCAGATATTGCAGTGATGAAAGGCAAAAGGTCAAAAAAAAATTTTTTTTTTCATTTTTTTGATATCCCAATCTTTTAATTTTATTTTATTTTTAGTTTTTTTTTAATTTTATGTATTTTATCTCATATTGAAACATCATTATTTCATTTTCCTATTAATTGTATTCAGCTATTGTAATGGCTTCATTTGAAGAAACTTTGGATCACAGAAGGGTTACAACTGGGGCGGGGGAGGATCATTGGTGTGGAGTGTCAGGGATGGGGGATACATGGGGGGAAGTTCACCTGAGCATAAATATAAGGTATATAAAAATGTTCAAATGTTCACAGGGCATTGTCACAGTGGGTGGAGAATCACTCAATAAATGAGAGAATACTGAATTCCCATCCTGGAGAGCTCTGCCACATTCTCTAAGGGAGCAGCAACAGTCCCCCAAGTGCAGGAGCAGTGATTGGTGAAGGAGGATGATCCACTGATGGGCCCTTGATATTGATGACTAACCTTATGAGTCTTTGCTCTTGAAATTGAAACTTAGCCTATTGTGGTGGGGTACCTAAGAGTTGCCTCCTGAGAGCCTCCTTGTTGTTCAAGTATGGCCTCTCTCTAAGCCAATCTCAGCATATGAATGCATTACCTTCCTTCCAGCGTGGGACATGACTCCCGGGGATGAGCCTTCCTGGCACCGAGGGATTACTACCAAGTGCCAACTGGCAATGCGACTGGAAAAAGACCTTGAATAAAAGGGGGAAAAGGTAAAGACAAATGAGTTTATATGGCTAAGAGACTTCAAAATGAGTCGGGAGGTCATCCCAAA
>JAKSZT010054559.1:592786-621812 GCA_026826555.1 Tolypeutes matacus | reverse complement strand
TTTGGGATGACCTCCCGACTCATTTTGAAGTCTCTTAGCCATATAAATTCATTTGTCTTTACCTTTTCCCCCTTTTATTCAAGGTCCTTTTCCAGTCACCTCGCCAGTTGGCACTTAGTAGCAATCTCTCGGTGCCACAGAGGCTCATCCCCAGGAGTCATGTCTCACACTGGAATGAAGGTAATGCATTCATATTGCTGAGTTTGGCTTAGAGAGAGGCCACATCTGAGCAAAAAGAAGGCTCCCAGGAGGCAATCCCCAGGCACCCCACCACAATAGGCTGTTTCAGTTCCAAGAGCAAAGACTCATAAGGTTAGTCATCAATATCTAGGGCCCATCAGTGGATCATCCTCCTTCACTAGTCACTGCTCCTGCACTTGAGGGACTGTTGCTGCTCCCTTAGAGATTGTGGCAGAGCTCTCCAGGATGGGAATTCAGTATTCTCTCATTTATTGAGTGATTCTCCACTCACTGTGACAATGCTCCGTGAACATTTGAACATTTTTATATACCTTATATTTATGCTCAGGTGAACTTCCTCCCATGTATCCCCCATCCCTGACACCCCACACCAACGATCCTCCCTCACCCTAGTTGTAAGCCTTCTGTGAGCCAAAGCTTCTTCAAACATGAAGCCATTACAATAGCTGAATACAATTAATAGGAAAATGAAATAATAATGATAAGTTTCAATATAAGACATAAAATACATAAAAATTTTTAAAAAACTAAAAATTAAATGAAATTAAAAGATTGGGATATTAAAAAATGAAAAATATAAAAATATATTTTTTTGACCTTTTACTTTCATCACTGCAATATCTGGTGCCCATTCTGTACCGTGGCACCTTCCCCCTCTCATTCCCCAGTGTCTCACCTTTTTTCATTTTGTTTTCAAAGAAGTTTTAGGTCACAGCAAAGTCACACCCAGAATACAGTAGACTCTCATATACCCAACATCCTCCTCCTTACTCCCTCCCCATATTAATACCTTTTTATATGTGGATGATAGCATTGTTATAACTGATATACAAATATATAACATAGCTACTAAACATTGTCAATGGTTTACACTATGTTTTACATTTTAGACTGTACACTTTTATAACTTTTATAAATGCTATTTACCATGTCCTGTGTCCATCACTGTATGGTAATGAAGAACATTTCTACTGACCACTAAATACCCTGTTTGTTCTATTCTATTCCTCCCACCCCATCCCCCCCGGGGCTCACGACGACCCCCTGGCTTGACTCATTGAATGACAAGATTCATAGTTACATGCAACAATAGGTCTTGACACACTGGTTTGTCCTCCCTTATTAGAAACCACCCTTGCTCTTGAGAGACTCCCCCTTGTCTATTTCTGAACAAATCAGTCCTCCCAAAGATGGGAGTCCAACTCCTTTCCGCTCATTATGTGGGTCTCCACCTACTGATACAACACATTATGACAGAATGAACATTCACACACTCCCTAGAAGACTGCTCTAGGTGCGCCCTGTCCCGAATTCCCACCACCCCCCAACAAACAACATCCTAAACCTGTGACCCTTCCTTGTCATTTTGTCATAAAACATTCCCACCTCTGTACTTTCAACCTCATACCCACAAATCCCCAGTGTTCACCTGGTCCCTCTCCCAACCCTCCCCCTAGTATCCTGGACCTTCTGACCCACCCTTCCCAATCAACCTACCTGTCAACCCTGCACCACCCAACACAATAATATCACTACCCTCCTGTCCTATGCCTTCAATACACAACTACACTCTATCACTTTACCATAGATTACGTCCGTATGGATGATGGCCCACAACCTTCTCTTCTCTTTCTATTTCTTGTAAACCTATCTTAGAAACAAGAGCTCACTGAGACTGCCCAATTTCCTTAATTCATATCGGTGAGGTCATGTACTGTTCATCCTTCAATGCCTAGGTTGCTTCACTCATCATAAGGTCTTCAACATTCATCCATGTTATCCTGTGTGTTAGCATTTTATTCCTTCCTACAGCTGAGTAATATTCCATTGTATGTATGTACCACATTTTGTTTATCCTTTCATCTGTTGATGGGCACCTGGGTTGATTCCAACTTTTGGCTATAGTGAACAATGCCGCTATGAACATTGGTGTGCATATATCTGTTTGTTTCTTTGCTTTCAATTCTTCAGGGTATATACTCAGCAGTGGAATCGCTAGATCATGTGAACTCAGACAAGCAAGTTCTTTCTTATCAGTTAAACTTAAATTCAGAGTAACAATATTTTCATTGTCTACATTACATTCTTTACAATAAAATATTCAATGGGTAAAAATTACTAAATGTATTATCAATCAGGATGGTTTCAGTTGAAGAAATAGAAATTTCAACTCAAGCTAGATGTAATTTATTGATTCACAAAACTCAAGCATCTAAAAAGTTAATGAGTCTTCTGGTAAGGTTTAATGCAATATAGCTCAGAGAATCCAAAGACACATTTTCTTTCAATTTATCCTGTTTGCTATCCAAAGTGTCTAGCTGCCTCCTCTTATGGCCTCAAGATGGTCCCAGAAGGCATGAGAGCTACATTTTTCCTAATTCTTCTTCTCTAAGAAAGAAAGCTTCTTTATCCAAGGCCTGAACCAACTTATGTGAAATGTCTATCTCTTATCCAATCGTGGCAACATGAATGAGATGCCATTATTGGCTTAGGCCAATAATGGGAGCTAGGTGGTGGGATCAATCAATCTATCCATCTCACCCAAATTTCAAAATGCAAAAATTAGACAACAGTGATTGGAAGCTGAGAAGGCAACCAATGTTGCCCATACATATATACCTAGCAGAATAAGACATCTGGTAGATAATTTTATCATTACCAATAACAAACATTTTATAGGGCTTTGCACCTTGCAAAGGGCTTTGCACCTTACAATGTTATTACTTTGAGATAGTAAAAGTAGGCTGAACTAATTCTCATTTTATGAATAATGAAAATTACAAGGTGCAAATGCTAGGACTCAACTTTAAGTATTCTAAGACTGAGGCCCATGTTTTCACAGCAACAAAGAGTCTTATGAAATTAACACCATGTCTTCAAGACTGCCAGCCTTCTAACCAATTTTGTGATTCTGATTAAGCAATATGCAGGGTTTATTAAGGAAAACATTTTTTACTCTAAAGTAATCTCAACCAATATCACTCCCATGTACTTCAATTTTTAGGTTTATGGGTTTCCATACAGTTATGTACTTCTTAATATACAGGTCTCTGTCTCCCTCTTATACCTATTAGGAAGCTAGGAACAACTTTCTTGGTTTGCCAGACTATCAAAAAAGCAATAACTGTTTTTTCCTTAACAACAATATTTCCTCATGTGTTGGAGGCTAGGAGAGATCCTAAATCAAGATATCAGCAAGGCTTGTTTTCTCCATGAAGACTGTAGTGGTTTGGTGCTGGCTGCCATTAATTCGTTGGGTTCTTAGGCTTATACCTGCTTCCTATCACATGGCATTGTCCTTTCCTCTCCACCTACTTTCCTTGTTTCTGATGACTTCAAGCTTCTCCCTGAGCCTTCTCTTCATAAGGCCTATAGTAATCCAGATCAACACCAACCCTGTTTCAGTTGGCCACACACTAAAAACAGCATCTTCAAAAGGTCCTATTTAAAATGGGTTCACACCCAAAGGAATTCTGGTTAAGAATAAGATAATATATTTGTTGGGGTACATAATTCAACCTACAAAAACATTTGTAAATCCCTCCAGAGTTGAGAAAATTCTTCACACTATAAACATACCTGAGAATATTTTTCAGTATAGAATGCCCATTCTTTACATAATATTCCCTTATACCTTCCAACTGGAGCCTTTTGTATACTCATATAACTTTATGGTTTAAAGAGTCTTAGAAATCCATTCAAGCCATCCAAATAATATTTGAAGTCTTACTGAAGTATTTCAAGTAAGTGATAGTCCAGCCTTTGATTTAAATTTCACTATTCCTCCTCATTCTGAGCAAGAAGAAAAAAAGCTGATCCATCCTTGAGTAGCTCTAATTTGTAAAAAAAAAAAAAAAAAAAAAAGAAAAGAAAGAAAGAAAGAAACAAACAAACAAACATTTAGCCTTAAGATATTCATTTTTAAGATAGCCATTTATCTTTTGTCATTCAAGCCTCCCATAGAGTCTTCTCATTGAAGAGAGCTAATTTGTTCTTCCCATTTTCACTCTCATATTTTCATGTTAAAAAGAGCATATTCTTATTTAAACATGGAGACTGATATAAAAACTGTCTACAAAAACATTAGTTTCCTATATTCTATATTCATAAACGTTTTTCATTTTTGTTCATAGAGGTCTGGACAAGCATGAGGGACATTGACTCTAATACAGGGTAATCATCACATGACTGCTTATTTCAGTTTTTCAGTCCAAAAGTGTTTTAGTTTCCTAAGGCTGCGTAAAACAAAATATCATGAAATAGTTCAGCATGAACAATGGGAATTTACTTTTAAGCTGAGAAAATGTTCACCAAATCAATACATGATCAAGGTGATACTTTATTCCTGAAGAACGGCTACCGTGCAATCCTAGGCTCCAAGGCCACATGGCAAGGAACATGGCTGTATCTGCTGGTCTCTCCCTTCTCTTCTGGTTTTCATTGCTTTCAGCTTCTTGCTTCTGTGATCTTCTCTCTCTGAATTTCATTCTGTTTATAAAGTACTCTGGTAAAACGATTTAGACCCCTCCTGAATGAGGTGAGTCACATTAACTTAAGTAGTCTTAACAAAATGTCCTACTTACAAATGATTTACATCCACAGGAATAAATTAGATTTAAGAGCATGTTTTTCTGGGGTACATACAGCTTCAAACCAGTAAAAGTAGCCACACACGTCTACCTTATCTTAAAGCTATAACAGCAATATAAAAGCTTCAATTAATCAGCTCTAAAGTTTACACTAAACTTAATGGTTCTCCATGCTGTACAAAACTCTTCAATTGACAAAAGTTAGCCAATACTTCTCAGCTACTAACCAAATTTTCTATGTATTATTGTTACTTTCACTTCACAGATCACTATTCATTATTGCAACACTCTAACCCCAGCCACCCTCCTTTTCTCACCCAGAGGAGAAGACCATGACTGCTTACCAGTATTAGGGAAATATCCATATTCCTCACAGATGTAGATACTCCCGCTGGATATCCCTGATTCAATATTACTTGTTAATGGTTCAAACTTTTAAAAATAAAAAACATTGCAAATTGCAAAGCTTATTGTGCTATGTCATATTGAATTTACTCTTGAAATATATACTTCTCCCAGAATTAAATAATATTTGATGGCTTGATTCATTTCCCTTGCCTGGATCTGCCAAATGACAGAGTAAAAGAACAAATATTTATATTGATAGTAGGTATGATTTTGAGTTAGAGCATGACTTCAAAATGTCTTAAACAGAGATATCCTGTTGTCTTCAGGAATTCATTTGCAATGATATCTAACCAATATGATTACCTCACATGGTGGAAGTAAGACATTAGCAGCAACCAAAGCCTTAAAGCTCCTTACACTGCCAAATGGATTTTAGATAAATACCCCTAAAATGGTCTATAGCTATGTTCTATTTATTGTTGTTTACTCTAATGATGAGTTTATGCTTCTCCTTGGCAAAAAGATATGGCCCTAACTGTGGTCAAAATATGATTAATTTCTCCTTTCCAATCTTAAAAATTTTAAATTATCTTTCTAGAAACAGGGGCACATATTTCACTAGTACCATTACTAAATAACTCTCTAAAGCTTTATCTATTACTGAAACCTCCAAATTAGTATAGCTCTCAGAAACACTAAAACTTCTATTAGCTTAAATGGCAATAAAATATACCTTCTGTGGGACCCACAGTTTATCTACTTATGAGATAATAACAGGCTTCTCCATTCATTTGAAACTTTTACTTCTAAACTTAGATTTTACAATATTACAGGTTAATGTTACTAATAACCGACAGAAACTCTATGATGCCTCGAGTTTTATCACCAAGAGGTGGAAGCTGTATTTCCAAAACACCAACTGCATGATCTAAATTCTTGTGTATAGCCTTCTGTAAAAGACACCAGAGAAAACTGCCCTCTAGTCTCAATGAAAAGAACCTTACTAGGGACTGTTAATATCAGACCCAACCACAAAACTTGAAGTTGTTTTTCCTTGGGGTCATCCTTTCCAACTAAAAGACACATTAGTTTCTCATGACCTCTGGAAATCCATTCCACTGGGAAATCTCAAATTGAGGAGATTCTTATAAATTCTCCAGAAGGTAATGACTACAGAAGTTGACAGGTGCTAATCAACATGACAAAACAAGATTAATTTTCTGATTTTCACCCTTTTCATTTCCCCTTGATCTACCACTAATCTTGGCTATTATTGTATTTGACCACTCTCATTAATTGATAAAAGGTTTATCAATATGATCTCCCTTATCTTTAACCCATTACATTTGAACCCATTTGTTCTTCTACCAACAAATTCTTTTTCTTATACCATAGTTACTGTGGCAGTTTGAAATTATTTTATGAATCAGAAAAAGAGAAATATGTTTGTAAACTAATCTATTTCTCTGGGTATGATGCACTTTGATTATATTAAATTCAGTTGAGGGGTCTTTGATTAGATTTCCTGTTAAGATTGCTGTAGGGATTTTTATTGTACTATATCAGTGAGGTGTGACTCAGGTGAGGCCCCTCCCCCTTGCTGGTGTGATAGAAATGGACATACAGACAGACAGAGGAGAAAAAGGGAATGGCCATGTTTGATCCTATAGTGTAAGAGAGAGGATCACTTAAGCATGAAGCCACAAGAGGCTGGGACCATGGAGCAGCTTGAGAGGAGACCACCCCACTCTGTGCCTGATAGCTTACAATTGAACTTGGGAAGAATCAGCCGAGACTGATTTAGGAATCCCTAGGAGACAAGCCCTATTCCAGCTTGCAGCTGAAATCAGGAAGAAAGCAGAGAAGTTGAGCCTGAGAGAGGAAGTCCAGAAGGGGAAGAGAGACTAGGCAGAGAGAGATGGACTGCAATCTTGCTTCAACACATGGCAGCTGACTTTGGTGAGAAAGCACCTCTTATGGTGTCTTCAGTTGGACTTTTCATGGCCTTGGAACTGTAAGATTTTACCCCAAATAAATCGCCATTATAAAAGCCAATACATTTCTGATACTTTGCATCAGCAACCCTTTGGCAAATTAAAATAGAGGTTGGTACCAGGAAAGTGGGGTTGTGCTTCTGCAATTACCAAAAATGCTGAAATTGTTTTATAAATGAATAATGGGTACTTTTTGAAGGACTTGTGAGATTCTTTGTAAAAAGATCTAGATTGCTTTGAAGAGACTGTTGGTAGGAATATGGGCCCTAAATTTATTTCCAATGATATTTCAGAAGGAAATGATAAAACTATTATTGGAAACTAGAGGAAAGGCAATCCATGTTTTGAAGCTGGAGAGAACTAGACAAGATTAACTCCAGATGTTAGAAGGAAGGCAGACTTTGAAAATGATGAGCTTGGACATTTAGCTGTGGAGATTTTCAAAGTAAATGTGAAGAATGTGGCCTGGCCTCTCCTTGCAGCTTTTAGCAAAATGTGAGAGGAAAGAGATTTGCTGATAACTATACTGCTGGGAGCAAAGAAACCAGAGACTGATGATTTGGAAAATTCCAAGCTTCTGGAAATCAAGCCCCCAGAGGATAGTGTGCCATTTGAGAAATTAACTGAACTTGGGACCTGTAAGCAGAATTGGAAATGCAGTTATCCAGGAAGAACTTGTGGAAATTCTTACTGTCAGATGGCTTGGACCCGTTTCCTCCATGCTAAACCAACAAGCTTTTTGTAAGATCTGTATGAATGAAACCACTGTCAGCCTGGACTAAAAGGGACATGGAGGGGAGAGGTTAAAAGGCAAAGGGCTTTAAGAGGAAAATCATGGAATGTGAGGTCTGGAATTAGGACATCCCCTCGGGCCAAGAGAAGGACCCCACCCATGTGTATGGAGCAAGTGAGTTTACCCAGGCATTTGAAGAGGGTGGATGTTCCAGCCTATTGTTCAGGGAGAGTTTGGCTGCCCCAGGCTATAGGAAGGGGCAAGCTCATTCCCTAGTGTTTGGGGACAGTAAGTTCATCAACCCACTGCTCTGAAAAGGGTGGGCTTGTTCCCAGAGGTTGGGGAGAGTTAGGTCTCCACCTTATTTCTCTGAGGAGGTTGGGCCTAGTCCCCAAAGATTAGGCAGAGTCAGGTCTCCACCCCCACTGCTCTGAGAGGGTTAGGCCTGTATGCAAGAGATTGGGAGAATGTTGCCACCACTGCACTATATTAAGGGGGTTGAAACTGTCTCTCAGAGATGCCCCAATGTTCTTGGAGGGTAAATTCTAGAACGCAGTCACCACTCAGGTGCTTAAAGAGGGTGGAATGAAAACTATGACCATTGGGCAAGCCCATGGAAGGGGTGTGCCCCATGAGGCCCCAAGAGGAAGAAGAAGCTATCATTTTAAGGATGACTTTCAGATTTGAAATCTATAAGAGAATGCCCTGCAGGTTTTTGGAAATGTAGGGGACCCATGACTGTTCCCCTCACAGTTTGTCCTTAGGGTAATGCAAGTGTTTATTGTATATCAGTACTTCATTTCTCTATTGGAAGCAGATAACTTGTTTTGTAAGTTTCACAGGTTCACAGACAGAGGGGACTTTTGACACAAGAAAAAATTGCATGCCTATAACTGATTTTGATGTGATTTTGTACTTAGCATTGCTACTGAAATGATTTAAGTTGTTTTGAATATTGTGATGTAATGAATTTATTTTGTAAATGGGAAGACATGTGTTTTTGGGATTCAGAGAGTAGAGTGTGACAGTCTGAAATTATTTTATGAATCCCAAAAAGAGAACTAGTATGTTTGAAAACTAATCTTTTCCTCTGGTTGTGATTATCCATGCAAACTCTGTCAAATAAATCTTAAATGAAACTGCTTGGGATTCAAAACTAGAAGTTTTGGGGCCTTTGATTAGATTTTCTGTTAAAATTGCTGTAGGGCTTTTTATTGGACTATGTCAGCAAGGCATGATTCAGGTTGATTCCCTTCCCCCATGCTGAATCTAATATAAAAGGACTCACATAGACAGAGGAGGAAAAGGGGACTGTCAATTTGATCCTGCAGTGTAAAAGAGGGGATCACTTAAGCATTAAGCCCCAAGAGTCTAGGCCCATGAAGCAGCTCAAAAGGAGATTAGCCCTGCTATGAGCCTGGTAGCTTACAAATGAACTTGGGGAAAGAGTGGAACAGCTGAGACTGACATAGGAATCCCTAAAAAACAAGCCCATGTGAGCTTGGAGCTGAAATGGGAAGAATGAGACACAGCTGAGCCTGACAGAAGAAGTTCAGAAGGGAAGGAAAGACTAGACAAAGATTGTCCATCATCATGCTTCAACACATGGCAGCTGACTTTGGTGGAAAAGCACCTCTTATGGTGACTTGAGTTGGACATTTCATGGCCTTTTATCCCAAATAAATACCCTTTATAAAAGCCAACAACTTTCTGGTACTTTGCATCAGCAGCCTTTTGGCAAACTAAAACAGCTATTATTCTGATTCAACTAATTGTCAGATCTGTAATCCCCCACATAAACCTTGACAAAAATGTAATACTGTTTCATTAAACATTTCAGAAAGTTCATTTCCTTCTACATATCCATTCTGGTACTTAAGGTTTCTTACATAATTAACCACAAACTTCAGTTTTATAAAAATTGGACTTTGACCATATAAACAAAATGTTTCTTCTGAGGCTTCATTATAAGCCTAACAACAAAACATAATCCATCATCAGTGAAAACTAGTATAGGAGCTATTGCTGCTACAATGCTCAGTTTGTTCTCTTTAGAGACTCTCCAACTTGCTTTCCAGGAACTAATTCCAATTTTAAAAAATCTTCCTACCTTAATGTGGGACCAATAATTGACTTACTCTTGTTGAGTCAAACAATACTTATATTTCTTTTTTTTTTTTTTTTTAAATGATTTTCTTTTCTGTTTCCTTTATTATTACTATCATCATTTTGTATATAATGTTATGTTGCTTATCAAATGTTGTTTATTTTATTTTATTTTATTTTATTTTTTAAAAGAAACTTTAGATTACATAATGATACATAGAAAATATAGGGAAATTCGCATAAATCCCCCTCCCCATCCCACAGTTTTCCCCATTAACAACATCTTTCATTAGTTTGGTACATGGGGCATTTTTGGGACAATGGAATTGTTCTGAATGACATTGCAATGATGGATACAGGTGATTATACATTTTGTCAAAAACCGTAAAAATATGCGGTGCAAAATGTAAACTATAATGTAAACTATAGACCATGGTTAGTAGCAATACTTATATTTCTAATAGAGCTTGTGCCCCCTCTAAGTCATTGCTTCTTAAGAAAACAAGACTTCTAGTTTTGGAATCCCAAGCAGTTTCATTTAAGATTTATTTGACAGAGTTTGCATGGATAATCACATAGCTAGACAAAGGAAAAATCTATCCTATAGCAAACACTTCTTGCTTCATATATATAAATACTACAGGTGAAGTATAAGAATCTATGACTAGGGAGTTCCAGGAAAATGGCACTGAAGTAGGTAGGCAGAGTCTGAACCTCTCACACACAAAAAAAGTAGAGAGGACAGGGACCTATCTAAAGGAGCTGCTTTGTATATATATATATATATATATAGAATGGAAAGGTGCTCTGGGTCATCTAGGAGGGTGCTGGAAAGATAAAAGAAGCCAAAGGGAAACCGTGAGTTGCTGGCTGAAAATGGCACATATATCCTGCCATCAGGGCAAGTAGCCTCGAGCCCCTGTCTTGATCCGCCCAGCGGAACGGGAGGTGGCATTCCTTGTGAAGAAGAGGGGTCTGGAGGGAGGAAAGTGGTTTCTTTGCAGTGAGATTGGCCAGCTGAGCTCTCTTTGAAGGGACCCCGACCCAATCAGGAGAGGGGAGGGGTTTCTGCTCAGGCAGGCTGTCATGCCCAGCTGCTCAGGGAAAAAGAGGAACTAGATTAGAGAGGGGGTGGGGTAGATGCCTAATCAGCAGGACTCCAGCAAACTGTAGAAATCTAAAATGCCTGAGGGAAAGGGGGCAGATAGCTTTCCGAAGGCTAATTAACTTAAGGAGACAGTTTAGCTCAGTGGAGAAGTTCCCACCTTGCATATACAAGGTCCCTGGGTGGATTCTAAGGTCTCTGTATTAGTCAGCCAAAGGGGTGCTAAAGTGAAATACCAAAAATGGGTTGGTCTTTATAAAGGGTATTTATTTGGGGTAGAAGTCCACAGATACCAGGCCATAAAGCGTTAAGTTTCTTCTCACCAAATTTCATTGGCACGTGTTGGAGCAAGACAGCTGCCGATGTTTGTCAGGGTTTAGGCTTCTGGGGTTCCTCTCTTCCCGGGGCTGCGTTTCTCTCCGGGCTTAGCTCCTGGTTCCTCCACAAGGTCAGCTGTAGACGATCAGGCGAGCGGCTTGCTTCTCTTCTCCTGGGGCCTTCTTTCCAACATCAAAACTGCTTCTCAAAAGACTGCTTCAACTGTCCTTTGCCTTGCCTTTTATATTCGATTCCCCACCCACCAAGGGATGGGGCTCAACACCCTACTGACGTGGCCCAGTCAATGCCCCAATCATAACTCAATCATGCCCAGATTAACAGATCAGTTTGCAAGCATGATCCAATTATATTTTTGGAATTCATAATTACATCAAACTGCCCAACTGCCACAGTCTCCTTAGAGAAGGGATCCAGAGAGTGCACCTGAAGAGGGCAGGCTGCAGGGTGATTGATTATTAACAGCCGCAGCCTGAGAAGCTCCTTAGGTGTCTAAAAGAGAAGACTGTTTTTCCTTGTTGTTTTTAGTTGCTGCTGTCTTGTTTCATGTATTTTTCCTTTCTTTGTTTCCCTTTTCTTCCTTTACTGATTTTTCTATCTTCTGTTTTCTGTTGCTTTTCTTTCATTCCGTATCTTTTTGTTTGGTCTTCAATGTTTCTTGTTTCTCTCTCTCTCTCTCTCTCTCTCGCTTGCTCGCTCTCGCTCTCGCTCTCGCTCTCTCTTTCTCTCTCTCCCCCCTCTCTGTTTTCTCTTTTTTTACTTTTTTTTTTCTTTTTTCTTTTCTCTTTTCCTCTCTTCTCATCATCCAGCCTTTTAATTCATTCCATATGTTTTTTCTCTATTTTGTTTCTCATTTCATCATTCCTATTCCACTTTTTTATTCTTATTCCTCTGTACATCTTATGATTTCTTACTTGTGTTAATTATTTCTTTATTATTATTACTATAATTCTTTTTCTCTTCTTATCTCTTTGCTTTTCTCGGTCCAAATATTTTTTTCAAGGGAACATAGACAGCAGCAAGGAAATAGAATAAGAGAAATAAAGTGAACACAAACAGAAACAATAAAATAAAATCCTAGAGTAGAAAGAGAAGCTAACCAACTGAATAAACCCATCAAGATAAGCAGATGCCTACATACCAACAAAAAATTACAAGTCATACTAAGAAACAGGAAGACTTGGTCTCATCTAACAAACTAACTACAAAACAAAAGGAGATGCAGAACATGGAACAACTAATCAGAGATGTCCAAACAAATATCATGAATCAACTTAATGAAGTGAAGGAAGAGATTAAGGATCTTAAGAAGATACTGGGAGAACATATTGAAGAAATTGCAAGTATACATAAAAAGATAACGTATATGATGGTGATGAATGGCACAATGCAAGAAATCAAAAATACACTGAATTGCAAATATTCTCGCTGTCCTGATTTTGTGATAATCAGGGTAGGCTAAACATTTTCTATATTAGAAAACATGCATGTGTCCCCAGACCTGGTTTTTCTCCCTAGGTTTGATTTTTAGAATGCTGATGATAAACTAAGCCTGATTTATTAAATGACCATCCTGTATGGGAAAAAACTGTAACTTTGGGTATCTTTGGTCAACCTTAAGAGATATAGCAGGGGGGTGGATATAGCTCGGGTGGTTGGGCATCCATCTCCCATATGGAGGGACCTGGGTTCGATCCCCGGGACCTGCCGGTAAAAATTTTAATAAAGAAAAATATAGAAGGCAAGTTGATGGAATTTTGGAACAGGTATTGTGAAGACAGTGACGTGGATGAAATGAAATGAGACTTTATATGAAAGAAAGATGGGATCAGGGGACCCTCCACTGTAAAGGAGAAGAGCCCTGGCTTGCTTCCCATCCTGGCTTTTATCGCAAGAAGTTAAACAAAGGATTCATTACTGCACAGGCCTTTGTTTAGTATATGATTATATTTTTAGCATAACTACTTATCTTTACTTAGTAACTATCAAAAACCTGTCATGGGAACCTATGTGTTTCATCTGGGTCATCTCCACTGTTTGCACATATTGTCCTTGGAGGTTTTCTGCTTGGATGCAGGTCATGCATTCTTTTCCTATCATAACTCACTGCTTCAGAAACTTCTCAAAGGCATACTGTTTCTTTCTGTTCTCCATCAGTGCATGGGCCACTAGACCCCGTGAGTAGGTGTGCCACCAGGCCCTGTGCACGGGTGCACTGTCAGGCCCCACAAGCCATGCAGCAAGATGATGATGTAACAGGAGAGTGACACAAGGGAGAGCCAAGAAGATATGCATCAAAACACCAGGAACTAAGGTGGTGCAGGCAGTAGGACACCTCTTTCACACATCGGAGTTTCTGAGGATTGAATCCCAGTGAAGACAGGAGAAGGATGAGAAAAGAAGGCAGGAAATAGACACAGAGAGTTGCCCAGCTAATGGAAACAGAAACAGCAAAAATGGGGCGGGGGGGAGGTAAAAATGTATAAAAGTAAATAAATTAATAAATAAATAAATCCTTTAAAAAATGTGTAGGGGAGGAAGATATGGACTATAGTTAGCAGCAATACTTTGACGATGCTCTTTTATGATTTGTTAACTGATGTTTCACAACAATGCAGTGTGTTTGTGGTGGGGTGATGTGTGGGAGCCCTGTATGATGTTATGCATGTTTATTTTGTAAGTCCACAATGTTTACTGAACACTTACAGTTTATGTATGTTCATGTATGCATGATATACTTCAATAAGTTGTTTTAAAAAATACACTGGAAGCACATAACAGCAGATTTGAACAGGCAGGGGAAAGAACCAGGGATGTGGAGGACAGTACAGCTGAAATCAGATAGATAGTAGAACAGATAAATAAAAAGATAGAAAAAAATCCATCAGGGAATTAGGGATTTGAATGATAACATGAAACACACAAACATATGCATTATAGGCATCCCAGAGGGGGAAACATAGGGAAGGGGGTAGAAAGAGCATTGGAGGAAATAATGGCTAAAACGAGGGACATTGAGGGACATGGACGTACATGTCCAGGAAGTGCAGTGCACCCCAAAGAATAAATCCTAAGAGACCTAGTCAAGCTGGTGTCAGTTTAAGTGTGGGGACTCACCATCTCTCTTGTAATAAATGGCTGAGTGGCGGCAAGATCCTGCCGGAGTAAGCTGTTTTGGGAACCCACAGAGCAGGAGGCTTCAGGGAATCAATCTGGAGAGAGCTGGACAAAGAGATAAATTGCTCAAGGTAAAACCCTGAGTTTCTTGCCTCTGGGGCTGGAAACTGTGGGAGAGCTAAGCCCCACCCTCAAGGCAAAGCCACAGCAAGCCACCAGCGGGAGGGAGTGTTCTCCAAGAGTGGGAAGGTTCTGGCAAAGGGTCGAGAGGGGTTTCCTTTCTGTGAGTTTGGTTGCCTGATCCCCCTTTGAGTTTTGAGGAACATACCAGATGGCTCAAGGTGGCACCAGGAAGAGGCGAGAGGAGAAGCTGCTGAGGCAGCCTGATTTACCTAAACACCCTGGCATAGAAAAATTTGGCCTGAAGAGGGCAGAGTTGGGCAATAGACTAGTCCTGTGCTGAAAACTACCAAAATTTCAACCCCGCTAAGGGAGGTGGGCAGCAGGAAGTGCTTAATAAGCTTCCAAGAGCCTATTTAGGGTTCCCTGGGAGGAGAGGGTGGTCTGGAAGAGGGTTGAGAGTCATTTATCTGCAGTGAGTTTAGTCACCAGAGTCCCATTTGAATTTCAAAAGGGAACTAAACCTGAAGGGAGAGGTGAGGGGGAATCCCCTCACATGGTCTATTGCACCCTCCTGCCCTGGGAGAGAAAGCAATATGTTTAGAAAGGGGGCAGGGACAGACTTCTAATCAGCAGGAATTTATCCAGCTGCAAAGAGTCAATCTGCCTGAGGGAAAGTGACTGGATAGCTTTCTGAAGAGCTAACTGACCTAACAAGAAAGTTTAACTCAGTGGAAATTTCCGTCTTGAATATGTAAGGTCCATAGTTCAATTCCCAGCTCCTCTTAGAATAATGATCCACTGTGATATCAAACATCCAGCTGATAATTTAGGACAGGAAAAACATAGACATTATTTTTGTATTAGCTTCTATTGGTTCTCTTATTTTTCCTAAAGGAAGGTTACTTTCTTTTAAAATTTAACTTACTTTACTTACTAAAGCCTGCTTCAAAGCCAGCAGGGGGAAGGCTGAAGGGTAATTAATTGATTGATGAACATGGGCTGGGCGGCCTGAGAAGCTCCACAGGGAACTGAGAGGGAAAGCTGTTCTTCCTTAGTTTTTGTTTGACTGCTTGCTTGTGTGTTTGGGGTTTTTTGTTGTTGTTGTTTTGTTTGTTTGTTTTTCTTTCCTCTTTCTCCCCCCACCCCTTTTTTCTTTAATTAGGTGCTTCTGGCTTGTTTCTTGTCTGCTGTGTTTCCTTTTCCTTGAATTATCCTTTTCTGTGTATAGCAATTTTGTCTACCAATGCTATCTCTTTTCCTTTCTTCATCTTTCTATCTTCTGCTTTGTGTTGTTCTTACATTCCACCTCTTAGCCTCAATTTTTCTGGTTTTTATTTCTATCTCGTTATTTGTTTTCTTTCTTTTATTAACTTCTTTCTCTTTGTCCTTTCTTTTCTTTTTCCCTCTCTTCTCATCATTCTGGCCTTTTCATTCATTCTATATATTTTTCTCTAATTGGTTTCCCATTTCATTGATGGTACTCCACTTTTCTATTCCTATTGCTCTACACAGCTTACATGAGTTAAATATTCATTTTCCTAGGTCTTATACAATTCCTCCCCAACTTTTACTAGTATTATTACTGTTATCCTTTACCTTTTCTTACCTCTTTGGCTTTCTCTGGCCCTAATCTTTTTCCTTCAAGGGAACATTGAAAACAGCAAGGACAAAGAACAATAACAAAGTGTCAAAGAGAAAACTTAATACAAACACAAAAACAACAGCTAAATAAAACCCTAGAGTAGAAGGAGAAGCTATTCAACAGAATAAACACATCAAGATAAAAAGATGACCAGACAGCAATAAAAAAAAATTACAAACATACCAAGAAATAGGAAGACATGGCCCAGTCCAATGAAGAAAAGAAAAACCAGGAGCAGATGCAAATATTGAACAATTAATCAGAGCTGTCCAAACAAATATCATGGACCAACTTAAAGAAGTGAAGGAAGAGATTATGAATATTAAGAAGACACTGGGAGAACATACTGAAGAAATTGTAAACATACATAAAAACATAACAGATATGATGGTGATGAATGGCACAATCCAAGAAATCAAAAAGACACTGGAAGCACATAACAGCAGATTTGAACAGGCTGAGGAAAGAATTAGTGATGTGGAAGACAGTACATCTGGCCTACTCCAAGAAATCAAACTGATAGTAAAACAGATAGATAAAAAGATAGAAAAAATCCATCAGGGAATTAGGGACTTGAAAAACAACACAAAACACACAAACATATGTATTATAGGCATCCCAGAGGGAGAAGACAAGGGAAAGGGGACAGAAGGAGTGTTGGAGGAAATAATGGCTGAAAACTTCCCAATCCTATTGAGGGAAATGGAGGTACATATCCAAGAAGAGCAGTGCACCCCAAACAGTATAAATCTCAACAGGCCTACTCCAAGAAATATACTTGTCAAACAGCCCAATATTCAAGACAAAGAGAAAATAGTGCAAGAGAAAAGAGAACCATCACTTACAAGGGAAGCTTAATAAGATTAATGCTGATATCTCATCTGAAACAATGGAGGGAAGAAAGCAGTGGTATGACATAGTTAAGGTACTAAAAGAAAAAAACTTCCAGGCAAGAATTCTCTATCCAGCAAAGCTAGCATTCAGAAATGATGGAGAGTTCAAAATATTCACAGATAAACAGAAATTAAGAGAGTATGCTAATAAGAAACCTACTCTTCAAGAAATACTGAAGAGAGCTCTGCAGGTTGAAAGGAAAAAACAGGAAAGAGAGAGCTAGAGGAGAATATAAGAACAACTAATTAGACAAAAAGAAATAAAAACAATATATAACATAAATAAACCCAAAGAAAATATGGCTAATGTAAGTAATTCCTTGAGAGTAATAACACTGATTTTAATGGATTAAACTCACAAGTCAAGAGACACAGATTGGCAGAATGGATAAGGAAATATGACCCATCTATATGCTGTCTACAAAACCCAGCTGAAACCCAGGGATTCAAGGAGGCTGAAAGTAAATAGCTGGAAAACAATCTTACAAGCAAACAATAACCAAAAAAGGGTGGGAGTAGCTATATTAATATCAGACAAAATAGACTTTAAAGGCAAAACTATTTTAAGAGACAAAGACAGACACTAAAACAATCATAAACATTTATGCACCTAACCAGGGCACATCAAAATACATGAGGCAAGCAGTGGAAAAACTAAGTGGAGAAATAGATGGCTCTACAATTATACTGGGGCCTTTTAATACACCATTATTAGTTTAGACAGAACATCTTGACAGAATCAATTTTTCAAAAAAGACCTAATAGACATATATACCGAACACTACACTCAAGTACAGTGAGATATACATTTTTCTTGGGGGCACATGGATCTTTCTTCAAGATAGACCACATGCTAGGCCACAGAAAAATTCTCAATGAGCTCAGAAAGATTCAAATTATACAAAGTAATTTCTCTGACCACAATGGAATGAAGTTGGAAATCAGTAAGGGCCAGAGAACCAGATTAGGCACAAAGATATGGAAATTAAACAACACACTCTTAGACAAACAATGGGGCAAGGAGGAAATCTCAAAAGATATCAGTAACTACCTTAAAATGAATGAAAATGACAACACAATGTATCAAAACCTATGTGATGCAGCAAAAGTAGTACTGAAAGGGAAATTCATACCCATAAATGCATGCATTAAAAAAGAAGAAAGAGCTAAAATTCAAAGACCTAACTGGACACATGGAGGAATTAGAAAAAGAACAACAAACTAACCCCAAAGGAAGTAGAAAAAAAGAAATAACAAAGATTAGAGCAGAACTAAGTGAAATTGAAAATAAGAAAGCACTAGAAAAAAATAAATGAAACCAAAAGCTGGTTCTTTGAGAAGATTAATAAAATTGACAAACCCCCTTAGCTAGGCTAACAAAGATAAAAAGAGAGAAGATGCAAATACATAAAATAAGAAATGAGGAAGGAGATATCACCACTGATCCCACAGAAATAGAGTATCATAAAAGGATACTTATGCCAAAAAGAAGGATAATTTGGAGGAAATGATCAAATTCCTAGAAACACACAGGCAGACTACATTGACAAAAGAAGAAATTGATGACCTCAACAGACCAATCACAAGTAAAGAGATAGACTCAGTCATCAAAAACCTCCCAAGACAAAGAAGAGCCAGGATCGGATGGCTTCACAGGTGAATTCTACCAAACATTCCGGAAAGAACTAACACCAATCCTGCTTAAACTATTCCAAAAAATAGAAGTGGAGGGAACATTGCCTAACTCATTCTATGATGCCAACATTGCCATAATACCAATGCCAAAGAAAGATGCCACAAAAAAGGAAAACTACAGACCAATTTCTCTAATGAAACTAGATGCTAAAGTCCTCAACAAAATACTTGCTAATCATATTCAACAACACATCAAATGAATTAAACACCATGACCAAGCAGTTTTCATCCTGGGTATGAAAGGATGCTTCAGAATAAGAAAATCAATCAATGTAATACACCACTTAAACAGATCGAATGAAAAAAATCACATGATTATCTCTATAGATGCAGAAAAAGCATTCAACAAAACACAGCACCCTTTCCTGATAAAAACATTGCCGAAGATAGGAATAGAAGGAAAGTTTCTGAACATGATAAAGGGTATAAATGAAAAATCCACAGCTAACATCATATAAAATAGTGAAATCCTGAAAGCTTTCCCTCTAAGATCGGGAACAAGACAAGGATGCCCATATCACCGCTCCTATTTAACATTGCGTTAGAAGTTCTTGCTCAGTCACTGAGGCAAGAAAAAGATATAAAACGCATTCAAATTGGAAAGGAAGAAGTGAAAATTTCACTATTTGCAGATGACATGATCTTATACATAGAAAGCCCTGAGAAATCTACAAAAAACCTTCTAGAACTTATAAATGAGTTCAGTAAAGCTGCAGGTTATAAGATCAATGCACACAAATCAATAGCATTTCTGTACACCAATAATGAGCAATCTGACGAAGAAATCAAGAAAAAAATTCCATTTACAATTGTATCTAAAAAAATCAAATACCTAGGAATAAGTTTTACTAAAGATGTAAATGACTTATACACAGAAAACTACACAGCACTGTTAAAGGAAATCAAAGACTTAAATAAATGAAGAAATATTCCCTGTTCATGGATAGGAATACTGAACATCATTAAGATGTCTATCCAACCCAAACAAATCTACATATTTAATGCAATCCCAATAAAAATCAACACAGTATTTTTTACTGAATTGCAAAAACTAATTATGAAATTAATTTGGAAGGGCAAGGGGCCTGGAATAGCCAAAGGCCTGTTGAAAAAGAAAAGTGAAATCAGAAGAATCACACTACCTGACTTAAAATATACTACAAAGCTACAGTGGGCAAAACTGCATGGTATTAGCACAAAGATAGACATACTGACCAAGGGAACCGAATTGAGAGTTCTGATACAGATCCTCGCATATACGGTCAACTAATATTCAACAAGGCCACCAAGCCCATTCAACTGGGAGAGAATGGCCTCTTCAACAAATAGTGCTTGGAGAACTGGATATCCATATCCAAAAGAATGAGAGAGAAACACCATCTCACACCATATACAAAAATCAACACAAGATGGATCAAAGATCTAAATATAAGAGCCAAGACCATAAAGACCTTGAAAGATAATGTAGGGAGGCATCTACAGGACCCTGTAATAGGAAATGACTTCATGAACTTCACACTCAAAGCATGAGCAGCAAAAGAAAAAATAGATAAATGAGAACTCCTCAAAAGTAAAACCTTTTACACCCCAAAGGAGTTTGTCAAGGAAGTGAAAAGACAGCCTGCCCAGTGGGAGAAAATATTTGGTAACCATATATCTGATAGGGGCCAAATTTCCAATGTATACAAAGAAATCCTACACCTTGAAAATAAAAAGACAAACAACCCATTTAAAAACTGGGCAAGTGATTTGAATACATACTTCTCCAAAGAAGAAATACAAATGGCTAAAAAGCACATGAAAAGGGAAGCGGCTGTGGCTCAATCAGTAGGGCTCCCGTTTACCATATGGGAGGCCCCAGGTTCAGTTCCCGGGGCCTCCTGGTGAAGGCAAGCCCGCCCGCGCGGCGTGGTTAGCTAACCCAGTGAGCACAAGCAGCAAGGGGGGGATAAATGAATAAATAAATAAATCTTTAAAAAAAAAAAGCACATGAAAAGATGCTCAACATCACTAGCTATTATGCAAATGCAAATCAAAACTACAATGAGATATCATCTTACACCCATTAGACTGACTATTAAAAAAACCAGAGGACTACAAATGTTGGAGAGATGTGGAGGAATGGAAACCCTTATCCACTGCTGGTGGGAATACAGAATGTTGCAACCATTGTGGAGGACAGTCTGGCAGTTCCTCAGGAAGCTAACTTTAGAACTGCCATATGATCCAGCAATCCCATCGCTGGGTATATACCCATAACAACTGAAAACAGGGACACGAACAGATATATGCACACCAATGTTCATAGTAGCATTATTCACTATTGTCAAGAGTTGGAAACAAACCAAATGTCCATCAACAGATGAATGGTAAGCAAACTCTGGAATATACATGCAATGGAATATTACTCATCTGTAAGAAGGAATGAATTATTAATACATGGGATAACATAGATGAAACTTGAAGACCTTACATTGAGTGAAGCAATCCAGGCACTGAAGGACAACTATTGCATGACCTCACTGATATTAATTAAGCAAATTGAGCAGACTCACAGAGTTAGAGTCTTGAAGATAGGTTTACAGGAGACAGAAAGGGATTCGAGGGTTGTGAGCCAATGCCCATATGGGCAAAATCCATGATAAGGTGGAAGCGTGTAGTAGTGCAGTGGATGGGCATGTTAGTGGTGCAGTGATGCTATTGGGTTGGGTGGTGCTGGTCTGTCAGAGGTGTGGCTGGGGGTAGGTTGGACTGTTGAGAGGGGGTAGGATTGGGGGGAGGGAGCAGATGAACTCTGGGGATTTGCGGGTATGTGGTTGAAACTACATCATTGGGAATGTTCTTTTGGCAAATACTGCAGGGGAAGGTTACTGGTTTAGGGTGTTGGATGTGGGGGACATGCAGGACAGGGCACACCCAGGGCAGGCTTCTAGGGAGTATGGGAGGGTTCATCCTGTCATAATGCATTGTATCAGTGGGTAGAAACCCACACAATGAACAGTAAGGTGTTAGAATCCCATCCCAGGGAGTCCTGCTATTTTCTCAAATAGAGGGGTGGGAGTTTCTCAAGAGCATAGGCAGTGCTTAATAAGAGATAACAGGCCAGTATGTCAAGCCCTCAACATTGCTGCAAGTAACTATGAATCTTGATCTTCAAGGAGTGAAGCTTGGTGGTGGTTGTGTGTCCTGAGAGGAGGGGAGGGAGAAATATAATAGATGGAAAATGGAGTATTTGGGGGGCATTTGGAATTGTTCTACATGATCTTGCAAGATTGATACAAGCCATGTTAAATTTCAACAAAATTTATAAAAGTGTATGGTGCAAAATGTAACCATAATGTAAATCATTGACCATGGTTAGTAGCAATCCTTCAAAATTTGTACATCAATTGTAACAAACGTACCATCCACACATAAAATTCACTAATAGTGGAAAGGGGAATAAGGTGAGGATGTTGGGTATATGAGAAACCCCTATATTCTATATGTGACTTTTCTGTAACCTAAAGCTTCTTTGAAAATAAAATTAAAAAATAAGACACTGGGGGAATAAATGGAAGAAAATGCCACTGTACATACAAGATAACAGATCTTACAGTGATGAAAGATATGTCAATTTTAAAAACTTTATTATTTTTATTATTTCTTTTATTATTTCAAATTTTTTAAATTTTATTTGTTATTTTTAAAACTATCATCACGATTTCATTTTCTTATTATTTTATTCAATTATTTTGCTGGCTTCGTTTTTGAAGAAGTTTTGGGTCACAGAAGGGTTACTACTGTGGCAGAGGAGAATTGTTGGTGCAGGGTGTCAGTGATGGGGGATGCATGGGTAGAGTTTCACCTGGGGTACATCTATAAGGCATATGAATGAGTTCAAGTGTTCAAGGGGCATTGTCCCGGTGGGTGGAGATCCACATAATAATTGAAAGAATATCGAATTCCCATCCTGGACAGTTCTGCTATATTCACTAATGGTATAGCAAGAATCTCCTGAGTACAGGGGCAGTAACTAGTGAAGAAGGATGGACCGTGACAGGCCCTTGATATTGATGACTGTACTTATAAACCTTTTCTTTTGAAATTGGAACTTAGCCTAGTATTAGAGGATGCCTAAGAGTTACCTCCTGAGAGCCTCCTTGTTGCTCAAATGTGGCCTCGGTCTAAGCCAAACTCAGCATATAAATGCATTACCCACCCCCCCTGGCATGAGACATGACTCCTGGGGATGAGCCTCCCTGGCACCAAAGGATTACTACCAAGTGCCAAGTAGCAATTCAACTGGAAAATGACATTGACTAAAAGGGGGAAATTATAAAGACAAAAGAATTTATATGGCTAAGAGACTTCAAAGTGAGTTGGGAGGTCTTTCCAGAGGTTACACTTGTACACATCTCAGCAATATCTCATTGGCTACTACAGAAAATATTGTCTCAAACAGTGGGGCTCCTGAGGGTTCTGTGGACATCCAGACACTATAGGCAGGACTGACAGCTCAGAAGTTTGGCACCTTGCCACTAGGCCCTACTTTGGAATTTATGCTCCCCAGTGTGATAGAGTTGCATTCATTTGTGGTTCCTCTAGACATGGCTTTTCTGCCCCTTCTATTTAACCTATAGTTAGTACTAGAGTTGATAAGTATATGTCTAAGAGATTTAAATCTTTCGGCTTTCCATATTCCAGTGGGCCCTGAATCTCAACAGTTGCAACACCTACTCTCCAGTTCATTGGACTTACCCAGGACAATAAACAAGGAAATGATGATGAATAATGACCATCTCAAGGAATAGATAGCCTACAACTGCAAGCAAGAGAGTCCCATCCATCTGCCCCATGGGATCTAAGCCCCCTCTCCATTAGAGGCAGATTGGGCATCACCATCCCAGAATCCTCAGGATTGGGGGATAAAATATGGACTAGAGTAGACTTACCTTCATTCTACTATAGACTTATTGTTATGCTAGCAATGCAAGAACTTTTATCATGGATGTGATGGCAGTGGCCACCAGAGGTTCCAAGGGGAGGGAGAGGGAAAAATAGGTGTAATGTGGGGACATTTTGGGAACATTGGAATTGTCCTGAATGATTTTGAAATGACAGATACAGGCATTATATATCTTGTCATAACCCAAAATTGTGTGGGAGAGAAGTTAAACTATAATGTAAACTGTAATCCACACTTAGTGGCAATGCTCCAATATGTGTTCATCAGTTGTAACAAATGTACCATACTAATGAAGGATGTTGTTAATGTAGGAAAGTGTGGGAGGGGTAGGGAATGAGGTATATGGAACCCCCTCATTTTTATGCAACATTTATGTAATCTAAGTAACTTTTAAAAAATATTTTTAAGTATATTAAAATAAATTTAAAAAACAGAATCTACAACTAGTATAAAAGAAAAGCTACCTGATCCTCTAGAAAAGACCAATTAACTTTGAATAATGGTTTTATTACCTGAGTTTTATCATCTAGACACTAACTTCAAGAACTATTAGAGGACTAATAACTATTTTGTTACTGGTAATTGCATGTGTAACAATTAACCAGAGTACCATGTTTCTATTTCCAAATATTTCTGCATATCCATTGTCATGTCAAAGTATTCAACAACTCAATATACAACAAAAGGAGCAGGACAGCCTAATCCTTTCACAACTATAGATAATATGCCTGGAAAACCTTCTCGTCAACAGAACTTTGACAGTGGTGACAATATTGACATTACAGATGGATGTCCTATGGCCTGACATTGTCTGCTTTCAGACAAAAGAGAGAACTGAGAAAGGAAAAAGCAGCCACAGATAGCTTAAAAATGGAATGTCACTACCAAATAGGCCTTGATGTTGGTAGGATTAAGTCCAGCACTATAGTTAAAACATGGTGATCTACTTTTAAATATAAACAATTTTACAGAACACCAATATCTGATAAGTCCAAGATAAAAAACATATAAAAATAAGGACCAAGATAAAAAAAACAAGGGCATTCTATAGACATGTATGAACACAGACAAAACCAAAAACATTTCCAAACCACAAAAATAACTACATATTCCCCTTTCCTGGCTATATAAATGACTGTTGCTTTTTTTACCAATTACAATTTTAGGTTTGCTCCATTCTTCCTACTTTCAGGTGAGAATTATCAATTTGTCCAATTATAGAAATCACCCCCACTTCCTGACAGCATTCATTCCAGATAAAATGTCCTGCTTCCTTGAACTCTTCTCAGTATCACCTAATACAAGCCCAAATCCTATAATAAGTCCTTTTTAATAATCTTTTCCTGAGACATCCCATGTTACCCAGGGGATGATGTCTCCCTGATTGCAAACAATCAATCATACCAACTTTTTTTTACTACAGATTTATTTCACATGGCCTTTGGCTAGAGGTCATTGATAGAAGAATTGGAAATTGGAGAGGGGTCATCTTTGTCAAGATGCTCACAAAAGTCCTCTCTATAAAGGGATATTTGATCACACGCTTATAAAAAGTGAGGCAGAGTCATGAAGAATGAGGTGGAAAAACATTCTAGGTAAAAGGAATGGTTAGCATAATGCCATGATATATGAGGGTGATTGGTACGCTCAAGGAACACAAGGGAAGTTAGTGTGGGTAGTGCAGTGAGAAAGAATGAAGAATACAGATGAGAGAAAACAGGGGGGGAAGACTGTTTACTTTATTCTAATTTTGATGGAAAGATGATTTTGTGCAGAAGAGAGAAGTGCTTTTAAATGATGTATCTGGATGTAGTAAAGGCTAAAGTGTGGGAGAAGACAACAGTGGAATAAGAATAAAGATTAAGAGTTTTTGTAGTACTCCAAAAGAGAGATAGTGTATTAGATAGACTATAGCTGAGAAATGGTGAGATTCCTAATATTACTTGAAGTTAGAGTCATTTGTATTTGCTGATGAATGGATAGATGTGGAGTATGAGAGAAAAAGTAAAAATAAGGATGCATTCAATTTTTTTCCTTAAACAATTGGGAGACTGGTAATGTTAAATAACTATAAAATGGGGATGTTAATGGAAATCTCATTTTGGGATACCATGAAATTAAGTGTTTAATTTTGTATTTTTAAAAATCTTTAGATGCTCATGCTCATTAGAAATCCAAGTAGGGGTATTAAATAGAACACTGGACATACAAAGCTATAGATCAAAGAAAGTGAACCTACAGATAAAAATTTGGGAGTCATCAGCATAAAGATGATAAAAAGATGAACCTGAGTAAATTCACCTAGAGAGTATAAAAAGAGAAAAACAGATATCCAGGACTGAGCCTTGGGACACTTCATTTAGAGGTCAGGAAGAGAAAGAGGGTACAGCAAAGGAGATTTCAAAGGTACAACAGTAGGGTAGGAGAAATAAAACAGAAGAGTGTGGAATGCGCTTTCAAAAAGGAGAAAGTAATTGACTATGTTAAAAGATATTGAAAGGTTAAATTAGGAAAGGACCAGAAACTGCTCATTAAATTTGGCAGTATGGAAGTCGCTAGTAACCTTGATAGGAGCAATTTTAATGGCGTGCAGGAGAAACAACACTGGACTGGAATGGGTTCGATAAAGAAATGGTAGGAGATGGGGTGGAGACAATGAGTATAAGCAATTCATCTGAGGAATTTTGCTATACAGAAGAACAGAGAAATTAAGAGGACATGGGAGAGTAATGTGGTGTCAAAAAAGGGTTTTTCTCTATTGAAATTACTACAGCATGTTTGTAGCCTGGTGGGAATGATCCAATAGTAACAGAAATGTTGATGCTGCAGGAAACAGCAGTAATTGCTGAGGTAAAGTCCTTGAGAGGCAAGAACGGATGAGATCCAAGGTGCAAGTGAAGAGATTAGCCTTAGATAGAACAGGGTATCCACTCTAAGAATAGCCAGAGTTTAACCAGTTCAGATGCAGATAGGTGAATGGATTGGCTTGGGGGAGGAGGGGAGTTGTCTTCTGGTTGCTTCTATTTCTCATGGAAATAGAAAGAAAGTCATCAGCTAAGGAAGTAAAAGTGACTATTGGAGATTTGAGTAGAGAAGAAAAACAAATTGACCATAGAAAATATGGTTGAATTGTCTATTTGAATTTGTGGTAAAAGGTTTAGCCTAAGTCCATCTATATGCATATGTGTTTTTAATCTGCTTAGGTGTGCAACCAAAATTGGCATATAATTGGACTTAAGTAGAATTGGGGTTTGCCTGGCAAAAAAATCTGCAGTGGAGGGATAGAGGAGCACATGAGTACAAGTTGTATGTAAAAGAATGATTATAAACATGAACTTTGGAATCTAAACTAGATAAGGAAGAAAGAAAGGACATGAGGGAAATAAAGAATAGCAAGGTAATAGTTGGCTGAATGGATTGGATTTGCAAATTTGTTGGAGTGGGGTTACTAGAATGAATGAACAGGACAGGTAAAAGTTGGTGATCAGAAGGTAGAATGTTTAAAACTGAGAATATTGGAGAGATTCCTGTTATTGGCATGATCACGGCAGAAACTGAGGTGGGGTAGGGGACAAGATCACTGCAGAAGAGGTCAAAGAACTGAAACCAGAGGGTTGAACAGGCCATGTGTGTGGATGATGAGAAGTGACAAAATCTCCAAGGAAGAAAAAGGAGTGGCCAAGAGGCCAGATGAACAATGCAACAAAAAAGGGTTGCAGAATTCTCAAATGGGACAGCAAGAATCACCCAAGTACAGGAGCAGTGACTAGTGTAGGATGTTGGACCATTGACGGGCCCTTGATATTGATGACTGTACTTATGACTACTTACTTTTGAAATTGAAACTTAGCCTAGTATTCATAGGGTGCCTAAGAGTTCCCTCCTGAGAGCCTCCTTGTTGCTCAAATGTGGCCTTTGTCTAAGCCAAACTCAGTATATTAAATGCATTACCTTCCCCCTGGCTTGGGACATGACTCCCAGGGATAAGCCTCATTGGCACCGAGAGATTACTACCAAAGCACCAACTGGAAATGCAGCTGGAAAAGGACCTTGACCAAAAGAGGGAAAGGGTAAAGGCAAATGAGTTTATATGGATTAGCAACTTCAAAGTGAGTCAGGAGGTCATCCCAGAGGTTACACTTTTGCATATCGGCAGGATCTCATTGACTGTCAAAGGAAATATTGCCTCAAATAGTGGCGCTCCTGAGGGCTCTGGAGACATCCAGACACTATAGGCAGGGCAGATACCTCAGGAGTTTGGTGCGCTGCCAATGGACCCTACAATGGAATTTATGCTCCCCAGTGTGACAGAGATGGACTCAGTTGTGGTTTCCCTACACATGGCTCTTCTGCCCCTTCTATCTGAACCTATAGTTAGTATTAGAGTTGATAGGTATAAGTCTAAGAGACTTAAATCTTTGGGCTGTCCATGTGCTATTTGGGCTCTGAAACTCAACAGCTGCCACACCTGCTCTCCAGGTTATTGGACTTACCCAGGACAACAAACAAGAAGATGATGATGGACAACAACCATCCCAAGAAACAGAGAAAGTCTGCAATTGCAAAGTAGATAGTCCAATCTATCTGCCCCATGGGATCTAAGACCCCTCTCAATTGGAGGTGGAGTGGGCATCATCATCCTTGAATCCTCAGGATTGGGGAATGAATGATGGACTAGAGTAGACTTACTTTTATTCTACTATAGACTTATTGTGATTCTAGCAATTGAAGAACTTTTGTCATTGATATGGAGGCAATGGCCACTGGAGATTCTGTGGGGAGGAAGAGGGAAAAAAATAGGTGTAATATGGGGGCATTTTCAGAACTTTGGAATCATCCTGAATGTCATTGCAAAGACAAATACAGACCTTTGTATATCTTGTCATAATTTACAAAATCATGTGGGAGAGAATGTAAACTACAATGTAAACTATAATCCGCACTTAGTGGCAATGCTCCAAAACGTGTTCATCAGTTGTAACAAATGTACCACATTAATGAAGGATGTTGTTAATTGGGAAAGTGTGGGAGGTGTAGGGTACCAGGCATATGGGAATCCCCTATATTTTTTATGTAACATTTATGTAATCTAAGTATCTTTAAAAAAAACTTTTTTAGATAGATAGATGATTGATAGATAGATAGATAGATAGATAGATAGATAGATAGATAGATAGATAGATAGATAGATAGATA
>JAKSZT010054559.1:558477-590370 GCA_026826555.1 Tolypeutes matacus | reverse complement strand
CCCGCCTACCTATGTGCCAGGTAGGCGGGAGGCTCCAGTCTCTGGAAGTATACCTAAGAAACTCCAGCATCACATGTAGGTTTGAATAGAAGGGACTGGTGAACCATGTGCAGGGAGGACTTATTTGAGTCTAATTCTGTCACTCTCAGGAGCACAGATTCCAAAATAGAACCCACTGATAAGGCATCAGTCCCTGGGGCTATCCCCCCTTATATAAGACCAGGGTGTCTCTAGAGCTCTCAGGAACCCCACTGAGTGGGGTGATAGGCACTTAGATGTTCTATGAGCTCCTTTATTCAGTACCACAGGAAGTACACTCAATAAGTAATTGGCTGCTGGTTGACTGCTTTTAGAAGGAGAACAGTAAACTTTCAGAAGTAAAATTTGATATTTCGGAATTTTGATCTTTGGGAATGGAGAAAATAAGATAGTAAGAAGGAAAATATAAGTCAGTAAGATCAAAGAGTGCCAAAATGTTGCCTCTTCACTGCATATCCTACCAATAAAAATTTTCACAAGCAGCTCTTTTAAATGCACATCCTCCTTAGGAGGTGAGGTTGACTAATTATTCATACCTTAATGACAGCTATTATTTCTCTATGAAGTGCAGTGTCCAAGAAAAGTAATAGAATAAGTATTGGATTTGGCAGAAGAAGATCTGAGTTCATGCCCCAGTTCAGGTGCTTACCTGATATGTAAATCTTTGAAGATCACTTAAATCCAAGTCCAATGTTCTTCATTTCATTAATGCTTCCTGCCTCACAGGGGTGTGTAAAGATCAAATAAAGCAATGAATGTCAAAGTACGTCGCAAACACTAAAGTCCTATGCAAGCATAAACAATCATTTTCATTTAATCTGTGGAGGAAATAGGAACACATAATTTTGGAGCCTGAGTGACTTCCAGGGAGGAAAAGCGTGAGTGGGACACCTAAGCGGCAGGCTCTGTACAGTTAGAGGAAAGTTATGAGCCAGAGAGGGACCACCAAGAGATAGGAGGAAAATACAAAACCTGAACTATAAAGAGGTCAAACATTAATTTTTCAACCTTGCCTTTTACTAATGACTGGGGATAGTAATTGCCCTATAATCAAATGACCATCAATGCCTTTGCTATATTGGTATCTTATGCTTATGATAAAGTATCGCAATTCCAAAAACACAGAGCATTAGTATGGCCAGCATATCCCACATCCTAATCTGTATCCTGATTTCCAAGGCCACCACAATGACAAAGCAAGTCCCACATTGGCCAAATAGAAATATCTGTAAGTTCTAGAAACTCTAGGTTCTTACATACAGCCAAGTTTGCCCTATAATCAATGATAATAAATCCACAAGAATAGTGAAGAGAAGGAGCCCACATCATAAATCCTTGTTAGCAAGGTAGTTTCTGGCATTCTTTCTCTATTACAATCTTCTCTTCTATACTCTGCTGCATGGGTATAAGGTTTACTCCTAGCTCCATATCCTTTGTTTCAGACAGCCTAACCATCCCACAACACTATTTAATCTTGAAATTCAAACCTAAATAATAATCTGCATCAGATCTTATGTCTCTCTCCTTTGTATTCTTTTTTCATAAATTTAAACCACAATGCTCCTATATCTAAACAGAGAAAACAAAGGGAGAACTAATGTAACAGGCACTAAATTTTCAGTTACCCAAAATATCCAATTATGGTGCCCAAAATGGTGGCCAGTAGCTGGGGTTGATTTTTGTTTTGGTTTGGTTTGGAGGTTTGTTTGTTTGTTTTGGTTTTTGTATTTTTTTTTTTTTTTTTTTTTGGTTTTGTTTTTTGTTTGTTCATTTTTTTTTTTTTTTTGGCTTGAATTACATGCTTATATTTTAATATAAGAGCATAATTACTAAGTGTCACGTGCTTTGTACAGATTTCAAGAGTTCTAAAAACTTATACAATTGTTATTCAGGTTTTGTGGAGGAGAAAACTGAAGCTCAAAGAGATTAAGTAACTTCACCAAATTCACACATCTAGGGAGTTGGAATTTGCACCCAAGTAATCTGGCTCTGGATTGAAAGCATTTAATCTCTCTGACAGAGAGCTGACTAAAATCTAAACCCAATTACCCTTCTCTCATCTCTGTGTTTTTTACACAACTTAAGAAAAAATGAAAAGAAAATATAAAAGCCCCTGTCTTAGTTTGTCAGGCTGCTGTGTTAAATACCCAACAATAGGAAGGCTTTTGTTGTTGTTGTTAAGAGATACTGGGAACTGAACCTGGGACCTGGTACCTGCAAAGTAGGCTCTCAGGCACTGAGCTATACCCGCTCGAAAAGTCTGGCTTAAAGAACAGTAATTTATGGTATCAGCTTTCAGAGACTAAAAAGCTTGCTTCCTCCCAGGGTTCTTAGCGTTCTGGGGCTGACTTGCCAGCATTGCTTGGGGTTCCTTGCCTGCTATCTCTTGTCCCATCACACGGTGCTGTCCTCTCTTTCATCTTCTGGGTTCCCACTGATTTTGACTCCTCCCTCTGCCTTTCTCTTTATAAAGTCTCCAAAAAAACAGATTAAGACCCAACCTCATTCACACCATACTTTAGGATAACATCTTCAAGAAATCCTATTTATGAGTTCACATCCACAGGAACGTGGATTAAGGATAAGAATATGTCTAAATTGGGATACATAATTCAATGTACCATAGCAACTAACCTAATACTTAGCACATAGTAGGCAATCACTAAATAGTAGTTTCATTTAATCATATATAAACACACACTAAACATTTAAATATCTAAGTCCTGGCTTTGCTTCTCATTAAATTCCCTTAGTGACAACTGTAAGATCTGTAACTTCAGTCCCCAAAGAATTAACTTTTGCTAACTAGTGACAAAGGCAAGCTGATGTAACTGCTTAGAAGATCCCAAGGACCTAAAGCATATATAATTCATGTGAAACAAAACCAACATTACAGCTGCTTTCTTTCTCTATAGATTCCCCTCAGTGCTTGAAGGTAGAATAATCCATCTGAAACAACAACTTAAAACTTGCACCTAGAGTATGCTGCAAAGGAAATAGGATGTTTTAGTCACCTTGGGTTTCTGGACAATTAAGATCATATTTGTGTTAGAAGTATCCTGATAAAATAGCTCTACCTGAGAAAGAGGTTAATAGTGACTTTTAATGCCTTCTATTTATCACATCAGTTTGAAATAGTGCAAAAAATATACCACTGCTATACTGCATCTTCAGTTGAAGGGAGGCAAAGTCTAGAAAATTTTAATGCAAGGTCACAAGCTTTGTACTTGTAGGAAAATAAGACAATAATGTAGGAACAAAGCTGTGGTTTGAGCAGGAATTTTGAAGTCGTACTTCTCAGAAGAAAACATCACCAAAGATATCAACTTTAACTTATTAGCAAAAACTGTGGTCAAGTACCAAGGGAACTGCGAGGCTCTCACCTTCCTGATGGAAAAATCAAGGTAAATGATGTATTTGACTTGTCAAACTTCAAGTAAAATGTTATTTCTGTTGGCAGATAATATTCTTCATATTTAAACTACAAATCTGACAATTCAGCTCACTTTGAAGGTGCTAAGAGCTTCAGCAACAACCCAGGGTGAGTGAGTTTTATAGACACTTTAGTTTTGTTGGTTTTTTCATGGTTTCCTCAAATGTTTCTGAAAGGTATGAAATAGGCACCTGGTTTTCCTTTCATGCACCATATTTTTGGCATAAACTAACACCAGATTTCTACTGCAGTTGGGCACATCTCCATTTTCTAAAGTATTTTTTCTGTGGCTTCACAGAAATACAAAAGCAAAACAAAACAAAGACACAAAAGGTTTAGTTTAAAATTTATGTCCTAGTATGAGGGGACATAAATCTCTTTTTCAGACCTAGTTCTAAATCTGCACATCCTTTCCTTTCTGTGCAGGTGAAACTTCCATACTGAATTTAAAATAAACACCTGGCAGATGTAAATCATTATATATTTAATATAGTTTTTCTGTGTAAAAGCTTTAAATGAACACTAAGAAAAATTTCTAAATATTAAATTAATGCATGTTTACATAAGAAGTTGTTATAAATATTAATTCAAGCATAGATACATTGAGTTTAATTTAAATATTAACTAAGAGACTTCTTCTGCCCCCAATATATCTTCTGTCACAAATCTCCCTTTGTTAATTCACTGATTTGATAAGTTCCTTGACATCTTTCTTTTGATAAAGACAACAAAAAGGGCCATTGTCTGCAAGCCAGCAAATGATGTATAGGAAATATTTTAAAAGAAAGGAAGAGCTAAGAGCAGAAGAGAGAAACATTCTCCAGAATTTTTTCATAAGCAGTGTGGAGTTGATTCATTTGTCTTCAAGAGAGTCTGCTCTTGAGGGATCATATAAAGTATTAGTATGATCCATGATGGGAAAGAGATAGGATAGAAAGATATAGGACCCAAGTAAGACAGCCTCCTTGAGCTGGCCATCCTGGGTATCAAGACAGTGGCATGAAGGAGGCAAACCAGAGAAAAGAGGTTACCACAGATGCCTACCCAAGCTAGTGCAGGACATCTAGGAGACAAAGAGGGAGATCACTGAGATACAGTCTACTTAACCCCCCAATTTTGCCTACCAACACACAAAAAAATTCATATCTAAGTGCTGATAGAGTGGAGAAAGTCTGGGACAGGATTCAGGAAACCTGGACTCTAGACTCAGCTATATTTCTAATTCTGTGTTACTTTGCACCATTTGCATTACCTCTAGACCTCATTTTCTCTATTAATAAAATGAAAAAATATAGATTATAGATTAGATATGCTCTCTGGGATCCTGTGACAATATAAGGTATACATTTCCTATGAAAAATGATGTTTGGGTCAATGGCAGTCTAATTTTTTTAATTTCCAAATTTGAAATAATTTCAGCTTACAGACAGTTGCAAAATTAATAGAGAACCCATACAGAGAAAGCTAATTGACCCTCTCCACCCAGATATCCACATCCACAAACTTTTTATATATATATATATATTTTTTTTTTAACGATACTTAGATTACATAAATATTACACAAAAATTGTAGGGATTCCCATATGCCCCATCTCCCACTCCTCCCACAACCTCCCACATAAACATCCTTCATTAGTGTGGCACATTACCTGCAATAGATATACACATCTTGGGGCTTTGCCACTAAGCATGGACCATAGTTCACATTGTAGACCACACTCTCTCCCACACAGATCTGCATGCTATATGATGATATAAAATGGCCTATATCTGTCATTGCAATGTCACTCAGGATAATTTCCAGTCCCAAAAAAGCCCCTGTATTACAACTGCTTTTCCCTCTCCCTGCCCCCAAAGCATCTGATGGCCACTGGCTCCACATTAATGTTGTAACTACTTCCATTGAGTGAATCACAATATGTCTATAACAGAATACCAGTAAGTCCACTCTAGTCCATAGCTCTTCCCCTAATCCTGAGGAGTCTGGAATGGTGATGTCCACTCCACCTCCAAGTGAGAGGGGGCTTATATTCCATGGGGAAGATGGATGGGATTATCCTGCCTGCAGCTGCAGACTCTCTCCCTTCCCTGGGATGGCCGTTGTCCGTCATCATCTCCTCACCAAGTGTCCAGGGTGAGTCCATTGAGTTGTAGAGTAGGAGTTGCAGCTCCCCCGAGATTCTGGGCCTAGCTGGCACATGAACAGCCCAAAGACTCTGGTCTCTGGAAGTACACCTACAAACTCTGGCAACACATATAGGTTTGAATAGAAGGGACAGATGGACCATGCACAGGGAAGACATATTTGGGTCCAACTCTGTCACTATCAGGAGCAAGGATTCCAAAGTACGGCCCACTGATAAGGCATGAAACTCTGGGGCAATCCGTCCTGATATAGGACCTGGGTGTCTCCAGAGCCCTCAGGAGCCCCTCTGTTTGGGGTGATATCCACATTGGAAGCCTATGAGGTCCTATTGAGATGTGCATAAGCGTTACCTCTGGGATGACCTCCCGACTCACTTTGAAGTCTCTTAGCCATATGAACTCATTTGTCTTTACCTTTTCCCCCTTTTATTTGAGGTCTTTTTCCAGCTGTATTGCCCGTTGGCATTTGTTAGTAATCCCTCGTTGCCAGGGAGGCTCATCCCTGGGAGTCATGTCTCATGCTGGAAAGAAGGTAATGCATTCATATTCTGAGTTTGGCTTAGAGAGAGGCAACATTTGAGCAACAAGGAGGCTCTCAGGAGGCAACCCTTAGGCACCCCATAAGAGTAGGCTAAGTTTCAATTTCTAGAGCAAAGGCTCACAAGCCTAGTCATCAATAACAAGAGCCCCTCAGTGGATCATCCTCTTTTACCCGACACTGCCCCTCCACTTGGGGGACTGTTGCTACTCCCTTCGAGAACTCTCCAGGATGGGAATTCAGTATTCTCTCATTTATTGAGTGGTTCTCCACACACTGTGACCATATCCCATGACCATTTGAACAATTTTATATATCTTTTATGTATGTTCAGGTGAACTTCCTCCCATGCACCCCCCATCCCTGACACCTCCCACCAATGATCCTCATCCGCCCCAGTTGTAACCCTTCTGTGATCCAAAGCTTTTTTAAAGATGAAGCCAATACAATAGACAAATACAATTAATAGGAAAATGAAATAATAATGATGTTTAAATGTAAGAGGTAAAATACATAAAAACTTTTAAAAAACTAAAAATAAAATTAAAGGATTGGGTTATTCAAAACAATGAGAAAAAAAATTTTTTTTAGTTTTTTTTTTACATTTTGCCTTTTATCACTGCAATATCTAGTGTTCAGCTTGTACCATGGCACCTTCCCCCTCTTACTCCCCAGTGTCTCACTATTTTTCATTTAATTTTCAAAGAAGTTTTAGGTCGCAGCAAAGTCACACACAGAATACAAGACACTCTCATATACCCAACCTCCTTCCCCTTTCCTCACCCCATATTAAAATCTTTTTGTATGTGGATGGTATCATTATTATAACTGATATACAGATGTAAACATAGCTACTAAACATTGTCAATGGTTTACAGTATGGTTTACATTTTAGATTGCACACTTTTATAAATTTTGATGATATTTACCACATCCTGTGTCCATCACTGTAAGGTAATGAAATACGTTTCCACTGACCAATAAATACCCCCTGTTTGATCTATTCTGTTCCCCCCTCCCCACCCTCCTGGGGCCCACGATGACTCCCTGGCTTGACTCATTGGATGACAAGATTCATAGTTAGATGCAACAAGAAGTCGTGACACACTGGTTTGACCTCCACTATTAGGTACGGCTCTTGCTCTTAAGAGATACCCACCTGTCTATTTCTGAGCAAATCGGTCCTCCCAAAGATGGGAGTCCATCTCCTTCCCTCTCATTGTGACATATCCACAAACTTTTAACATTTTTCCACCTTTGCCATATTATTTATCTATTCATCTATCTAGCCATTCATCTATCTATTTATCCATTTTCAAAATATTTGAGAATAGGTTCCATACCTCATGCTCTTTAAATACATAATAATTTCATTTTCATATCCTAAGAACAAGGATATTCACTCATGTAAGCACCTCAAGCACAGTCATCAAGTTCATGAAATGTAATATTAATATACAGCTCTCAGTTTATATTCCAACTTTTTCATATGCCCCAATAATGTCCTTTTGGGCATTTGGGCATTTGGACATCGGGTCCAGGATCGTGTATTGCATTTAATTGTCATTGTCTCTTAGTCTCTCTTTTTTTAATTGTGGAAAGAAATACACAACATACATTTCCCATCTTAACCACTCCCAAGCATACAATTCGGTGGGATTAACTACATTCAAAATTTTGAACTACCCTTACCACCATTCATAACCAAAACTTTCCAATCACCCAACCAGAAACCCTACACCCATTACAATGGCAACCTAAGTTAAAAGAAAGTTAAACAGCTACTGATTGTGGACTAACAAGTCAGACAACTGAAATGGACTTTGAAAAAGAAAAATTGGGATCATCTAGTCAACAGTGGCCTTGACCTTCAGCTTAAGAATAAACAAAATTTCTTCAGTGGAGGGGTAGAGGAAAGGCAAGCTTCCATGAGCCCTCTCTAGATTTTCCAAGACTTCCACAGTTTTATCCAACCTCCCCTAAGGAACTGTTCAAAACACAATTAACCATGTGATGGAAGATGGACTATGGTTAACAGAACAAATATGAGAATGTTCTCTATAACTACAACAAATGTACAATATTAATGCATGGTGTTAATAATAGGGGCTGTATGGAAAAAATTTACCAAGTATAAGCTATGCACAATTATTATTTGTAATAGTCTGATGATGTTCTTTCATAATCTGTAGCTAATATTCCACACAATGAAAGGTGATGGTGGAGGACTGTTACATGGGAATTCTGCACATTATGTATGATTGTTTTGTAGGCTCACACTTCTCTAATAAAAATATATACAATTTTTTAAAATTTTAAAATTTTAACAATAATATCACAGGCACATTTTCAGCTGTCCATCAACTTGGTGAAAAGCTTCTGTCCTCTGAAAGCTAAATCATTGAAATTATAGTTTCAGGGTATCATATGAGAGCCAACACAGGAGCAAGTAGTTTGAGTTAGTGAAAAGTGCAGTCAACAGGACAATAAGGCCCAGATTTGTGTGACCTTGTACAAATTACTTATTTGGAGGAAGTGAGAATCTTAATTTTTTTAACCATAAAAATTTATAACCTAAGGCTGAGCACTGATATCTTACTACAACAGAGAGAAATTGCTCTCTCTCTCCCTCCCTCTCTGTCTCCTTAATTATTAAAGGTAGATTTATATCTCTTAGTGAATCAATCCATTCTATTATTCTACAACTGTGGGTTTACCACCTACTATGTGTCCAGCATGACTTAAGATGCTAAATGGACATTTTTAATTTTAGATGGAGAGAAAATTCATAAATACTCAAGAAATTAATCGACCATATGATCGATATAGATATTAAGGGCTATGTTTTTTTTCCTAATTCTTGACAGGAGTATCCAACAAAGAGAATGGAGGAGGCTGTCCTACTCAATCAAACTTCTGTAGTGACACAATTTAGGCTTAGCGGTTTATCTGTAAATCAGAAGGTACAGATGTTTGTGTTTGCCATGTTCCTAATTTTCTATATCCTGACATTATTTGGGAACTTCCTCATTGTCATCACCATTATCTATGACCGCCGGCTCCATACCCCCATGTATTTCTTTCTCAGCAACCTGTCATTTATCGATATCTGCCACTCTACTGTCACTGTCCCCAAGATGTTGGTAGACACCTGGTCAGAGGAGAAGTTCATCTCCTTTGATGCCTGTGTGACCCAGATGTTCTTCCTGCACCTCTTTGCCTGCACAGAGATCTTTCTCCTCACTGTCATGGCCTATGATCGGTACATGGCCATTTGCAAACCTCTGCAGTACATGACAGTGATGAACGGGAAGGTATGTGTACTGCTGGCTGTGGCCTTCTGGACAGCAGGGGGTGTCCACTCAATAGCCCTGACTGCTCTCACCTTCAAGCTGCCCTACTGTGGTCCTGATAAGATTGACAACTTCTTCTGCGATGTCCCTCAGGTGGTCAAACTGGGCTGCACTGATACTTTCATCTACGGCCTCCTCATCGTCTCCAACAGTGGGCTGATCTCTCTGGTCTGTTTCGTGATCATCGTAGTGTCCTATGTAATCATCCTGGTAAATCTGAGACAGCGGATCTCCGAGGGTAGGCGGAAAGCCCTGTCCACCTGTGCAGCCCACCTCACCGTAGTCACGCTGTTCCTGGGGCACTGCATCTTCATCTATTCCCGACCATCTATTAGCCTTCCAGAAGACAAGGTGGTGTCTGCGTTTTTTAGTGTTATCACCCCACTGCTAAACCCTGTCATCTATACCCTTAGAAATGAAGACATGAAGAATGGCATGAACAAGTTAATAGGGAGAAAGGAAGGGAAAGGAGAAAAATGAAATTGTTTAAGACCTTAGGATGCTTGGTGTTCCAAATCAAAGAAATATCTTGCGAAGACTAAGTTATATACAATATTTTTCAGACTACATGACTCACAAAATTACTCTCTGGTTTAAAATCTGACAATCATAGCAACAGTTATAATTTTTAATATCTTCTAAATGCTAGAAATTGTTCTGGGCATTTCGCATCTACTTAATTCTCATAACAACCATGTGAGGTAGGTGTTATTATCCCTATTTTATAAATGAGAAACCTGAATCTCAAAGATAACAGGCTGCATGCCCAAGGTCACCCAGCTAGGAAAGGAAGGCAGGATTTGAACCCAAATGTATTTATAGCAATTCATGTTATTTTCATTATATCAATCTGCCTCTCCCTGATTTTGTCTTAGGGTAATAACCAAGGTATAAACAAACCTTCAGATTTCTTTCCCACCTATACCTACTTCATTTGCTCTGACACTTGCCTAAAAAGTTTAGCAAACACTGGTAAGTCAAACTGAGCTTGATATGACTTAGATGATTTAGAAGATTTCAAGCCATTGAGGTTATTGTTACCCTCAAGTTACCAGGCCTAACATCAAAGCAAAGATATTACTTAATCTTTTAATAAATAATTACTGAGCATTTATTATGTCCTGAGTACTCGGTTTGTAATAATAAATAAAACTCCTTCATGGGGTTTACAGTCTAGTGAAAACTGAAAACAAATAAATTGTAATTACAGATTGTGACAAATGCTATAAAAAGGATAGAGCACAGTGCTGTTAGAGACTTACAGTAGAGACTGTCTTTAGATTGTGTGGTCAAGGAGAGCTTCATTGAGAAAATGACATTTAAGCTATGATCTGAAAGATGAAAAGGAGCCAACCATGAGAAAAGTGAGGTGACAATATTGTAGGCAGAGGAAATAAGAGGTGCAAAGTCCTATGTTGGTAAAGACCTAGGCTTGTTTCAGAAATGAATAACCAGTGTGGATGTACCTTAGAATGTGAGGTGTAGCCATGGGTCAGGGAGAGTAAAAAAGAAATTTTCCAATCCTCTCAGTGAGTTTAGAATATTTATGAGGGCAATGAGAAGCCACTAGAAGGATTTAAGCACATATGTGGCATGATGTGATTTATGTTTTAATGAAATTACTGCAGTTGATACGTAGAGGACTCATCCAAATAAGTATTCATTACTGAGCACTTAATATTCACCTAGGTTTGTAACTAACAGCTGAAAGAAGATACTGAGTATATTGAGTTGATAAAACATAGATCTTCAATCTAGTTGTGATGACAGTCACACATGATAGCATTGTGATAAGAGCTTTAAGAGTGGTGCATATCAAGTGAACTGAAAACATGGAGAATAGGAAGAGGATATTCCAGGCATAGGTGACTCAAATTCTTATATACAAAAGAATATGGCATATTGGGAATCAACCGTTCACTCATACATGGTTATGAGGACATCCTGTAGAGTTTCCTGTGTAACAGAAGTTAACTTCGAACAAACAAATCTAAGAATTAATGGAGTAGACTCTTTTCCAAGATAACTTTATCTATTATGAAACTACATTCTTGTAGACAGGTTGCTGGAGTAAGTGAGCTCAATTTGAGAATTACAGAATTTTTAGGAAAGAATGCTCTTTATTATAGGCAACGGCAGACAGTAAGGAGAAATAGCCCACCAAAAGGGCCAAAGAGAACCATCTTGTGCAGGAAGCACATAAAATGTGATAGGCAAGGTGGTAATTCATGGCAATCTTCAACAATGTAGCTGGTAAAACTATAGAACCAGCAATGTCATGTTTCCTTATTGTTTGTTTGTTTCTTTTTCATAGTAGCATGCAAAATTCCCAATAATACTCACTTTCGATCACATTAATCCTCATAACTCTCTGGAGAAATAAAATAAAACATTTATTCTCCATTTCACAGAAAACGTTTTTAGACTCAGGATAAGATAAAATGTGTTTAGTTACTCTCTGAATTATAGATGAGTAAAGAATAAAAGGAAAATATCTTGATTCCTGGTTCCATGGGAGACTTTCTGAAAAAGGGAGAGGAGGATTAACATTTCCCAAAAAAGGAATTTTTTCTGCAACTTTGTATTTAACAATGCGTTTCCTCAGGTTACAACCAACTACCATGCAATAGATTAACTGATATTACTGTGATACAAATAAACATGGCATTGGGAATTTATTTCTGCACGATAAATACTAATAGGTATTAATAGCTGTGGGTATAAAAGCCCAGAAAATAGATTTTTAATTAGATGCAAAACCATTTTCCTAACTTTTCAATGTGTGTGTAGTAGTTATACCCGGACTTCATTTTCTCATAAATATGTAAAAATCTTAGTTTGACTTGGCTTTCATGTAAGAATTTGAGAGTACTGATAACATGCTACATTTATTTATCAATTTGAAGTAATGATACTTAGATATTTTCATGAGCACCTCCCAGTTTAATAAATTAATTTTTGTGCTTTTGAGTATATTCTGTAATTTCAATCATGTCTTTAGCTTTTTTATTTTTTTTTAAACAAATCTATTTTATTGGTACATATTAATAAAGCATATAATTCATTCAATGTGTACAATAATAGTATTTGGTATAATATCATAGTTGTGCATTCATCATTTCAATCATTATTAGAGTATTTTCATTATTTCAATAATAATAGTAAACAAAAACTGACAAACAATAAACAAGAAAATTCTTCACCTCTCCATCTCTTTCCACTTTTTTTTTTTAATTTATATATATATAAATATATTTTAAGAGGTGCTTAGATTACCAAAAATATTACACAGAACCCCCTGGGATTCCCATGTTGCCCACCCCCCACACCTCCCACCACGTCCCACACAAACATCTCCCACAAGTGTGGCCCACCACCCTCAATGGACTTACACATCCTGGGGCCTTGCCACCAACCATAGACCACAGTTCACATCGTAGACCACACTCTCTCCCACACAGTTCTGAGTGGTGTGTGCTGATTTAAAATGGCCTACATCCATTGCCACAACGGTACTCAGGACAACCTCCAAATCCCAAAGAAGCCCCTGTATTTCAACTACTCGTCCCCTCCCTGCCCCAAAAGTGTCAAGTGGCCACTGGCTCCACCTCATTGTTATAATTTCTTCCATGCGACTCATCCACTATGTATTGTGTGTGCCTGCAATGTGGGGATGCTTCATCTAGTCTCCAGAATACACTTAGGCAATATTTCTACAAGTTAACAAAACATCTACAGACTAATGACCCAAAGGCTCCAATCAATTCCAATTTCAAAATTAGCACAAAACAGAACAGATTTATTTTTAGTATTAAGGGCCCTCTATTTCATTCCATTAGCTCCATTAAAATGGGTATTATAGCTCTCTGGCCATCTATAGGATCTTCAACTAAGTTAACCCAACTACTTTCAGTTACAGTATATCATCTTCACCTAGGATATTTGTCATGGAGCTCCTTTGAAATGGACTGGCCCATTCCACAATAAACTGACATACTTCAGTCCCAGGGAGTGATACTAATTAACTCATGAAATCAACAGCTCTTAAATTATGTAAGGTCAAGCACCCTCTTAATTTTTTTCACCTGTTTATTTTTTCAAATAAACTTTAGAGTATTATTGGCAAATTTACCAAAAACATCCTCTGGGGAATTTCAGATAACTATATTAGCTTTTTTTAAAAAAACAAAACTATTTTATGATATATAATAATAAAGCATATTAATTCATCCAAAATGTCCAACAATAGCATTTTGTTGGGCACTTTGGATGAATTGTATGCTTTATCACATAGCTTTGTGTTCATCACTTCAAGCATCATAGAGCATTTTCATTATTTCCATAATAATAGTAAACAAAGAACAGACAAACTAATAAACAAAATTCCTCACGTCTCAATCTCTCTCTGTTTCCCCTTTTGTACATAGCTGCTGTTTCTGGCTATTCTTGCACAATTATTTGTTTATTAAGCAGTTTTATTGAGATATATTCACATACCATAGGACCTGTCCACAGTGTATAATCAATGACTTTTAGTGTAATCACAATGCTGTACATTCATCTCAAAAATTTTAGAACAATTTCATTACTCCAAAAAGAAACACTCCACACCCCTTATTAACTTTTTAAATCAATTTAAGAGCCATTATATTGATAATGATTTTATTCATATGCAAAATGTATACATCCCAATCTCTTTGTGTTTTCGCAGAAAAGCTTTGTCCTATTATTCATGCCTTCTTTATTGAGGGAAAAAACCCTTATAAGCAAATCTGTACTAAATTTCTATTGTAGATCTAACAAATTATCTGAAACTTAGCAGATTAAACAAGCAGAGGAGAAGATAGTGTATTTTTACTCCTACTTGTTTCATTCATCTTGCTAACAGTGAAAATCAACTACAAATCTCCAAAGCATTATGTGCAAGCTTCAGGTATGGGAGGATAAGGAGAGCCTGTGTGGTTATTTTCTAGAGATTTGATACTCAGAGTGGGATCTTGGGACCAGCAGAATCAGCATCACCTGGAAACTTGTTAGAAATGCAAAATCTCAGGCTCCAACCCAAACCTACTCAATCCAAATCTGCATTTTCACAATATCCCCAAGTGATTAGTACATATGCTATATTTGAGAAACACGGTTCTAGACCACTGTGTGTTGTGGGATGAAAAGAATCAATGTTAGACAAGACAGGTGGTATGAGTGACATGGGAAACTAGTTAGCCAGCCTGGGATGCTAAAGAAGGAAAATAATGTCCACAGCCTGGCTTCAGCTGGGTCATTGGTGCTTTAAACTATAAGGATATCTCAGTTATCCACATAGTTCTTTATTCTCTGACATCCCAGTGTCCCTATGACTAAGTCACAATGTTATAAGTCATATTTCTTATATTCATGGAGACATCTCTATTTCAAAAAGGATTCCCTCAGTACTATACAAATCATACACAAGAGAATGCAGACCATTACCAATTAAATAAAGGATTAATTTCTAATCCAGTCTTCAAAAATATTCCATAATTTTCATTCCCCTCAAAGGCCTATATCCCTCACCATACCTCCACTCATCTTATTATCTAGACATAATTAATCCATACCCCATTGCTTTCATATCTCCATGCTCTCTGAGTCCTTTTCTCTCACCAGTGTCTTATGTTCAATTTTACTCATCTTTCCATTTAATCTTAAAGCCAACTCCTTCCTGAATCCTCAGAAATGTATCTGTACCTTTTTTACGACCCTTACTACTTTCTTTCTTGCATTACAGTAATTTCTGTGACTTCACCATTAGGATCAGGGACTAGTTCATATTTTTTATTAGAAAAGTTGTGACCTTACAAAACAATCATACGTAGGATACAAGGCTTTCACCAATAACCTGCATTGTTGTGGAACATTTGTACAAATGATGAAAGAACCTTGTCAAAATATATAGTCTATATCTTACATTAGGTGCATTTTCCCCCCAAACCACCCTATTATGAACACCATATGTTAGTATTGTATATTTATTATAGTCCATGAGAGATGTTCTCATATTTTTTACATTAACCACAGTCCATCTTCCACCACAGGGTTCACTGTGTTATACAGTCCATGGGTTGTACAATCTATCCGAAGTGTACACTCAGTGACTTTCAGTTTCATCACAACAGAGTTGTGCTGTGAATATCTCAGTCAATTTTGGAATGTTTTCATTACTTCAAAAGGAAAAATCCCATACCCCCTTATACCTGCCTATTTTTGACCCTTAAAATTGATATCTATCTTCTTTGACATTGCTGATAAAATATTAAATTACTGATAACTATGGTCCATAAGTTACATTAGTTGAATTTTTCCCACGTATCACCATATTCTTAACATCTTGTAATGGATGAACATTCCTGTATTTACACTTTTATCCACAATCTTCACCACCAAAATCACTGTTACATAGTCCCTAGATAATGCTCTAGCTTCCTTTCACTTGACATTTATGACACTAAACTACCTCTTTCACCAAGAATCACATTTATAAATGAACAGTTAGTTCTACTCACTATAATATCTTACCATTAGCTCTATTCGTTTCCAGACATTTACAGTCAACCTTATAAAAAATCTACATACATTAAGCATCAGCTCCCCCTTCTTGACTCATATTCTATCTCCTAGCAAACTATACACTAGAGTTTAACTCCATGAGTTTACCCATTGAATTTGGTTCATATTAGTGGGACCATACTAAACTGGTCCTTTTCTATCTGTCTTATTTCACTCAACATAATGTCCGTAAAGTTCATCCATGTTGTCATATACATCCCAAATTCATTTCTTCTTACAGCTGAATGTATAGCACATTTTGTTTAAGATCTGGGACTAGTTAATATTTTCAGTTCTTTAAACTAGAAAAGGTGTGTGCTTAACCTATAAAACTGCAAGTCACCCACAATTCTCAGCATTCCTGATCACATTTATTTAACCTCCTTTCTTATTTTTCAAAACACTGATAATATTTTAATGAACTATAAAATTTACTTATTTAATTTCTCTATTGTTTATTACTGTCTGTCTTCTGCTGCTAGAATATAAACTCCATAGGGGCAGGGATCTTTGTCTATTTTATTCCTAGAAGTATCGATGTTATCTAGAAAAGTGCATAGAAATGCATAGTTGTAGTTCAATAAATATTTTTGAATGATTGTAACTTCTCCAGTACTTTACCCATTTAGGAAGAGATTATTAGAAATGCATTCACTGGCTTGTCTTTGATCCCTAGGGCTGCCATAACAAAGTACCACAAACTGGGTGGCTTAAAATAACAGAAATTTATTGTCTCACAGTTCTAAAGGCTGGAAGTTTTAAATCAAGGTGTCAGAAGGGCCATGCTCCTCTGAAGTCTATAGGGAAGAATCTGTTTCTTGCCAGTATCCAGGCTTCTGGCGATGGTCAGCAATCCGTGGTGTCCCTTAGCTTGGAGTTTAACCCAATCTCTGTCTTCGTTGTTACATGGCCGTCTTCTCTCTGTGTCTGTCTCCTTTCCATTTTTTCCAGGAAGAGAGAAGAGCCATTCACCTGATAGTTTGCGGCTGAGCAGCTGAAGAAGCCCAGAAAGAAACAAACACTATGCCAGCCTGTAGCTGAGAGGGAGGAAGACCAAACCCTCACAGGGATCAGCAACCATCCTGCTTCAACACTGGCAACTGACTTTGGTGAGAAAGCAACCTTGAGGTGGACTCTTTAGGGCCTTGTAACTGTAAGCTTTTACCCCAAATAAATACCCTTTATAAAAGCCAACCAATTTCTGGTACTTTGCATCGGCACCACTTTGGCTGACTAATACAGAATTTGGTACCAGGAGAGTGGTCACGCTTTTGTAATTACCAAAAATGCTGGAACGGTTTTATAAATAGGTAAGGGGTATTTTTTGGAGGAGTTGTGAGATTCTTGATAGAAAAGACCTAGATTGCTTTGAAGAGACTTTTGATAGGTATATGGAGCCTAAAGATATCTCTGATAAGGCCTTGAAAGAAATGATGCAACTCTTATTGCAAACTGGAAGAAAGGTGGTTGTCATTTAAAGTTGCAGAGAACTTATCGAGATTGACAACTGATGTTATATGGAAGGCAGAATTTAAAAATGACAAGGTTGGACATTTAGCTGAAGAGCTTTCCAATATAAAATTGGAGAATGCGGCCTGGCTTCTCCTTGCAGCTTATAGCAAATGTTAGAGGAAAGAGATAAGCTGAGAACTAAATTGTTGGGCACAAAGAAACCAGAAACTGATTCCAGAAATTCCAATCCTCTGGAAATCAAACCCCAAATGATAATGCCACATTTGAGGAGTTGACTAAACTTCGAACATGTAAGCCAGGATTGAAAATGCAATTATCCAGAAAAGAATTGTGGAAAGTGTTACTGTGTGATGGCTTGGACCCCTGCTTCCTGCATGCTAACCCAACAAGCTTTTTGCAAGAGCTGTATGAACAAAAGCACTGTCAGTCTGGGCTAAAAGGGACATGGAGGAGAGAAGTAGAAGGGAAAATGGCTTTAAGAGGAAAACCATGGAAGCTGAGGCCTGGAATTAAGATATCTCCATGGGCCAAGAAAGGAACCCTATCCATGTGTACAGAAAGGGTGAGTTTGCCCTGGCATTTGAAGAGAGTGGATGTTCCAGCCTGCTGTTCAGAGAGAGTTTTGCCTCCCCATGCTACAAGAGGGTGAAGCACATTTCCCAAGGGATGCAGAGAATGAGATTGACACCCCATTGCTCTGAGATAGGTGAGTCTGTTCCCCATAGATTAGGAAAAACCAGGTCAAAACCTCACTGTTCTGAGGAGATTGGACCTGTATGCCAGAAATTAGGGAGAATGTTGCCACCACCTCATTGTACCAAGGGGATTGAAACTCTAAAGTGTGGCCATCACCCCACATTCTTGGAGGGTGAGATCTGGAGCTTGGTCACCATCCAGATGCTTAATTAGAGTAAAAAAAAGAAAATAGCAGTTGGACAAGACTGTAGAAATGGTGGGCCCCCATGAGACCCCAAGGAGGAAAAGAAATCATCATCTTAAGAATGATTCTCAATGCAATGACTGACACATCATATGACTGTGAATCAATGCCCCTGTGGCATAGATTGAAGAAAGGCAGCCTCCAGCCATAACCCACCTGACCAATTGAGCAAGCCCTCCCAACCCTGTCCCCTCCCAAGAATAAACAAAGCAGAGCAGATAAGGGCCATCGCCCCCTCTGGGCCCAAACACCACCAACCCCTCCCATATTACAAGACATCCTAGCCTACTCCCTTCTGGCCACTTGGCCCCAGGCTGTACTCAGTTTCTCCACCTATTGATGTACTGTATAAAGCCATATCCACCACCCTCTGGAGGTGGGCTGATGTCTCTCTTCAGATCCCTGCCATGTGAGCCAGGGGTGGGGAGAGTTGCTGAAATCTATTCTTCAGACCCCCTCCATTGGGAGAGCTTCCCAATAAACTTCCTGCCTGTAAAAAAAAAAAATAATGACTCTCAGACTTTGAAATCTAATGCTGTATGCCCTGCAGGTTTTCAGAACTGTTGGGGACCAGTGACTCATGTTTCCCTCCCAAATTCTCCTTATAATAATGCAAATTTTTATCCTATGTTTGTCCTTCTGTATATTGGAAGCAGATAACTTGTTTTGTAAGTTTCACAGGTTTACAGCCAAGGGGATTCTGCCCCAAGAAAAACTGTATTTTTATAAACTGATTGTGATATGATTTTGTACTTAGCATTATCTTGATTTAAAGTTGTTTTTTTTTTTTTTGGAATATTGTAATATCTTTTCTGGAATTGATGTGGTAGAGTGTGGCAGATTGAGATTATTTATGAACCCCAAAAAAGAGGAGGATTATGTTTGTAAACTGGTCTGTTTCTCTGGGTGTGATACCCTTTGAATGCATTACATTCGTTGACATGTTTTGGTTAAATTACCTGTTAATATTAGGGCTTTGTTTTGACCACATCAGTAAGGCATGAATCAGAGCTGAGTCCCCAACCCCTTTGGCCTATATAAACAGAAATTCACTCAAGAAGACACAGAAGAAGATACACAGGAAGAGAGAGAGAGAGCTCCATAGACACAGCAGAGGAGAGACTTTTGATCCTGCGGCCCTGGGAAGAGAGATGAGCCATTTACCTGGCAGTTTGCACCTAAGCCCAGAAAGAAACAAACCTTATGCCAGCCTGAAGTTGAGAGAGGAAGGCTAAACCCTCGCAGAGATCACCTGCCATCTTGCTTCAACACATGGAAACTAACTTTGGTGAAAAAGCAACCTTGAGTTGGATTCTTTAAGTCTTTGTAACTGTAAGCATTTACCCTTAATAAATACCCTTTATAAAAACCAATCAATTTCTGGTACTTTGACTCACTAATACACACCTCAAAACAGCAAGATATACATTCTTCTCCAGTGTTTATGGATCCTTCTCCAGGATAGACCATACATTGGGTCACAAGTCAAGTCTCAATAAATTTAAGAAGATTGAAATTAAACATTGCACTCTCTCTGATCATATTGGAATGATATTGATATCAATAACAGGCAGAGAAAGCAAAACTCAAAAATATATGATATATGGAGGTTAAACAACACACTATTAAACAATGAGTGGGTCAAAGAAGAAATTGCAAAAGAAATCAGTAAATAACTCAAGACAAATGAAAACATGAGCACATATAAAAACCTATGTGACACACTACAAAGGCAATGGTGAGAGGGAAACTGAGAACCCTCATTACTTTCATTTAAAAAAGAAGAAAGAAGATCTTTCTTCTGCATTTTGAAGATCAAAATGCACACTTGGCATAACTAGGAAAAGAACAACAAACAAATCCCAAAGCAAGCATAGGAAAGAAATAACAAATATCAGAGAAGAAATAAATGAAATTGAGAAGAGAAAAACACTAGAAAGAATCAACAAAACCAAAGACTGGTTCTTTGGAAAGATCAACAAAATCAACAAACTCTTAGCTAGACTGACAAAGAAAAAAGTGAGAGATGCAAATAGATATAGTCAGAAATTAGAGAGGGGGCATTACTAATGACCCAACAGAAATAAAAAATGATCCTAAGAGGATACTATGAATAACTTTACACCAACAAAATAGGCAATGTAGATGATATGAACAAATTCCTAGAAACACATGAACAACCTACTCTGACCCTAGAAAAAATAGAAGACCTCAAAAAACTAATCACAAGTAAAGAGATTGAAACAATCTTCAAAAACCTTCTAAAAATGAAAAGCCTAGGACCAGATGGCATCATAGGTAAATTCTACCAATCATTCAAAGAATTATTAAAACCAATCTTCTGTAAATTCTTCCACAAAATTGTACAGGAGGGATAGCTACCAAACTACTTCTATGAAGCCAACTTCACCTTAATACCAAAGCCAGATAAAAATAATACACAAAAAAGAAAAATATAGACCAACTTCTCTAATGAATATAGATTCAAAAAGCCTCCACACAATATTTTCTAATCAATCCAAAAACACATTAAAAGAATTATACATCACAGTCAAGAGGGTATTTTTTCCCAGGTATGTAAGGATGGTTCCACACAAGAAAATCAATCAAAATCACCACATTACTAAATCAAAAAAGAAAAATCACATGATCAACTTAATTGATGCAGAAAAGGCATTTGAAAAAATACAACATCCTTTCTTGACAAAAACACTCAGAAAGATAGGAATAGAAGGAAATATTCTCAATATGATAAAGTGCATGTATAAAAACCCACAGCAAACATTGTACTCAATGGTGAAAGACTGAAAGCATTCCCTCTGAGATCAGAAACAAAACAATGATCCCACTGTCACCACTATTATTCAATATCATCTTAGAAGTTTTAGGTAGAGCAATTAGGCAAGAAAAAATTAAAGGCATCCAAATGAGAAAAGAAGAAGTAAAATTCTCACTGTTCACTGAAGACATGATCCTTTACTTAGACAACCCTGCAAAATCCACAACAAAACTACTAGCCCTAATAAAAATGTTCACCAAAGTTGCAGAATACAAGATAAATACTCCAAAATAAGTAGCATTTTGGGGAGCGGATGTAGCACAAGTGGTTGAGCACCTGCTTTCCATGTACAAGGACCTGGGTTCAGTTCCCAGTACCTCCTAAAAAACAAACAAACAAATGAAAAAAAAACAACTCTCATTGAGGAATGGATGTAGCTCAGTAGTTGAGCACCTGCTTCCCATGTACAAGGTCCTGGTTTCAATCCCCAGTACTTCCTAAAGAATAAGATAGAATAAAATAGAATAAAGCAGAGCAGAATGGAATGGAATGGAATGGAACAGAACAGAATGAAAATCAGTAGCATTTCTATACACTACTAATGAGCAATCTGAGGAGGAAGTCAGAGGAAAAATACCATTTACAATAGTGACTAAAAATAATTAATATTTAGGAATAAACTTAACCAAGGTCATAAAGGACTTATATTCAGAAAACTACATATCATTGCTAAAAGGAAACCAAAGATCTAAATAAATGGAAGGACATTCTGTGTTCATGGACTGGCAGACTAAATATTGTTAAGATGTCAATTCTAACAAAATTGTTTTACAGTTCAACACAATCCAAAAAAAACTTCCAACACACTATTTTGCAGAATTGGAAAATCCCTTTATCAAATTTAGTTGGAAGGTTAAAGTGCTCCAAAAGCCAAAAATATCTTTAAGAAGAAGAACAAAGTTGGAGGACTCTCACTTCCTGATTTTAAAACATATTACTTAGCTAGATTAGTAAAAAGTACAGTGGTACTGGCATACAGATAGACGTTGATCAATGGAATAGAATTGAGACCTCAGAAATAGATCCTCACATTTATGGTTAAGTGATTTTTGACAAGGCTCTCAAGCCTGTCCTGCTGGGCCAGAACAGTCTAATCAACAAATGGTGCTGGAAATGATAAGAGAAGTGCTGGAATCCTAACCTCCCTCCACAGCTTTAGGAAAATAAACTCTCCTCGGTCCCTTTCTCCTCTCTTCCCCCCCCCCCCTTTTCTCCATGGAATCCATGTCAGGAAGATAAGCACTCTCCTCCTGCCCCTTTGAAATGAAATTTACAACTCTAAACCGATAATGACTCTTTTCCTCCCTAATGGCCCTCTGCTTTTAGGAAGATAAGCTAACCTTGCTCCTCTGCTTTTGCAACCCTGCATGCCCACCTACTTAGGAATTTGCCCACTTAGTGTTCCTATATAAACTTATGAAAATTGGAAAACAGGGCTCAGAATTTGGAGACTGAATTCTCCTCTGGGCCCGTGCATAGTAAAACTTTGTTCATCCATACCCCCAAGAGTGCCACTTGGGTTTCTTTCTGATGGCCACAACAGAAGAAATAGATATCCATCAAAAAGAAATAAACAGGACCCGTATCACAAACTTATACAACAATTAACACAAAATGGATCAAGGACCTAAATATAAAAGCCACAATATAAAACTCCTAGAAGAAAAGGTAGGGAAACATCTTCAAGATCTTGTGGTAGGGCAGTAATTTCATAAACCTGACACCCAAAGCATGAACAACAAAAGAAAAAAATAAACAAATGGGACCTTCTCAAAGTTAAACACTCTTCTGCTTCAAAAGACTTTGTCAAGAAAGTAAAAAGGCAGCTTAATGGGAGAAAATATTTGGAAACCACATATCCAATAAGTCATTGATATCCATTTTATATAAAGAGATCATATAACCCACAGATAAAAAGGCAAGCAACCCAATTAAAAAATGGGCAAAAGTAGACAACCAGCAAGATGGCAGCAGAGTAAAGGAGTTCCCATAGTCAACTTATGCTACAGGGCACTTAGTAATCATGCAGAGCTATCTAAAGCACCTGTTTGGGGGCTCCAGGAGACCAGGAGGACATCCTACAACATCCTTGGAAGAATGGAGGGAGGAGACTGCACATCTGCAGAGAAGATCTGTGAGTAGAGCACTTCATGCCTCTGAAGCTGGGGCCCATACTCCACTGGAAGTGCTAGCCACCTCGAGAGCTATTTAATGGCTGGGATTGACAGCTCCATTCTACAAAAAATAAGAGGAAGAGATGGTTCACACAAACTTCAGCTACTGATTAGTAAATTTGGCTTGCTAAAGTATAACCCTAAGAACAGCTAAAGTTAGAACCTGTCCAAGTCAGAAAGAGGCTGGTAGCCGCCATTTTAAACTCTGCCCCCAACATGAAGGGAAGCCAGACTGATTGAAAATCACAGTGATGGTAGGGACCTGCTTATTTCCACCCATATCACACTGCAGCCCTAGCCTAGGCTTTCTCCCCAGTTCAGGAAGGAAGCTGGCGGGACCTGCACCAGTTTCTCCAGGTGACTGCAGGTACATTCAGCTGGCACAGACTGAAAAGTCAGAAGTCTACCCAGGCAACTGCAGTCATTTTGGACCCACACGGCATAGATTGCTGCCCACACCTTCACCTCCAACCCTGCCCCAGGCAGGGGATAAATGGGTATGAACCTTTATCAGTCTTTCCAGGGAACTACAGATGGTCTTGGCCTGCATGACTTGGATTATTATACATTGCTGTGGCTCTGTCCCTACTCCTCACAAAGGAGAAAGGTGGAAAAAGCTTCATAAGTCCCTAGGGCAACACAGGCAGTTTGAGCCTCCACATCTTACAGAACCAAATACATCCTCAGCTCCTACTACACAACCAGGAAGGGAGAAAGGGCAAGAAAGCCCTAAACTAAAGAGAGAAACTGTACCCAGAATAAATACATTTAGTAAGCCAGATGCCAAGACACCAACAAAAAACTACAATCCACACCAAGAAACAGAAAGATATGGCCCAGTTAAAGGAACAACATAAGGATGCAGATGACATAAAGGAGTTGAGACAACTAATCATAGATGCTCAAACAAATCTCCTTAATAAATTCAATGAGATGGCTAAAGAGATTAGGATATTAAGAAGACATTGGATGAGCACAAAGAAGAATTTGAAAGCATACATAGAAAAATAGCAGATCTTACTGGAATGAAGGGCACAATAAATGAAATTAAAAATACACTGGAGTCACTTAATAGCAGATTTAAGGAGGCAGAAGAAAGTATTGGTGAGCTTGAAGACATGCCTCTGAAAGAAAACATATGAAAGAACAAATGAAGAAAATAATGGGAAAAAAGTGAACAAAATCTCAGGGAGCTAAACAGCAGGAAGATATGTGCAAACATACATGTCATGGGTGTCCCAGAAGGAGAAGAGAAGGGAAAAGGGGCAGAAGGAATATTTGAAGAAATAATGGTAAATTTCCCAACCCTATTGAAGAACATAGATATCCATGTCCAAGAAGCACAAAGTACTCCCATCCATATAAATCTTAATAGACCAACTCTGAGACACATACTAATCAAGTTGTCAAATGCCAAAGACAAAGAGAGAATTCTGAGAGCAGCAAGAGAAAAGTAATGCATAACATATAAGGGATATCCAATAAGATTAAGTGCAGTTTTCTCATCAGAAACCATGGAGGCAAGAAGGAAGTGGTATGATATATTTAGGATACTGCAAGAGAAAAGCTTCCAGCCAAGAATCTTATATCTGGCAAGACTGTCTTTCAGAAATGAGGGCGAGTTTAGAATATTCACAGATGAACAGAAACTGAGAGAGTTTATAAGAAGGAAACCAGCCCTGCAGGAAATACTAAATGGTGTGCTACAGTCTGAAAAGAAAAAAAAAGGAGAGAGAGGCTTGGAAGAGAGTCTAGAAGGGAAGATTATATCAGTAAAAGTTTCAAAAGAGTGGTGAAAATAAAATATGACAGGCAAAACCCAAAGGTCAAAATGGGTGAAATAAGAACTGCCTTTACAGTAATAACATTGAATCTTGTTGGAAAAGATGCTGAGAGTCAGAGCATAAAGGGTTAAGCATCTAAAAAGCATGCTTGCTGGAAAAGAAACATTAGTAAATGTCTCCAAGGACTCTGCATACTGCAGACGTCAGTGGGAGGAAGCAAAGTGGAATGAACCCACCGCTAAGAAGTTATTGTATAAGTTCCTAAGAAAAACTATCTAGAAATACAGGAACCGGCAGCTCTCTTACATGCCAAGCAGAGGAACTAGCGAAGGATGCCTACTTTTGTTATCAGCTTTGTAGTATAAAAAGCAGCTTTAGCCTAAATAAACTTGCCTGCATTCCACATGGAGTGATGTCCCCTGATCCCAATCTCTCTGGATCATTCCCGGCATCGTCTACCTCCACGTTGAATTACAACAGATGGCACCCAATGTGGAGCATGACTAGTCTTTTCTCTGGATCAGTGCCATGGAAACGAGGACTGCTGTTGGTGGGTCGAACAGTCCTTGCATTCTGTTGGTGAGTCGAATAATCTTGATCGTCAGGGTAATGGGTAATCAGCCGACTCGGTTAGAGGAATATTCCCAAGTTTTGAAAACCCTGTTAAAGAATACAGGGGTATCTGTAATGACCCCCAAGTTACTAGAACTCTTTTCTCTTGTACAGAAACATTGTTATTGGTTTCAGCCGCAAGGGCAGAATGTGTTAAATTTGAGACAATGGAAATTAGTAATGAAATCACTGCGGGGAGGGCGAGCTTATCAAAAAGGGGAAACAGTTCCTCTTCAAGTATGGGCTCTCTGTCATCAAATAGCCGCTGCCTTAGATCCTCTACAATCTGAAGAAGAGGATGATGAAAATGTTATTTATACAAAAGGTGTTGATGATAGACCTCAACAGCCTGTTTTAAAGGAAGGGAGTTTTGAAGTTCCAGAAGGTTGCACTTCTGATCAGGAGGATTCTGTTTTCTGCTGTACTAAGGGAACTAGCACTAGTTTTTTTAAGCAATCAGCCGCTTTTTCTGTCCAGCCTTTGTATTCTACCCTACCTAAGGAACAGGGAACTAATCCTGTAGACTCGGGTATATTTAAGAAAACTCCTGTTAAAGATTCCTGAAACCCTGCTCCTCCTTCTACTCTTCTGCCTCCCACTAACCCTTTTACTATATTTCTTGATGGTCTTTTTTTTTTTTTTTTTAAGATTTTATTTATTTATTAATTTATCCTCCCCTTGCTGCTCGCGCTCGCTGGGTCAGTCAACCACGCCGGGCGGGCGGGCCTGCCTCCACCAGGAGGCCCCGGGAACCAAACCCGGGGCCTCCCACATGGCAAACGGGAGCCCCACTGATTGAGCCACAGCCGCCTCCCACCTGATGGTCTTGATAATAATCCGTGTACAAATTGTGTAATGGTTCCTAACACCCATGCTTCATCGCCTCTCATGAGATGCATTGCACAAGGCCGAAGTGCTGGTGATCCCGAAACCCTTCAAATGTTTGCACAGTTTCCTGTAACTATAACCCAACTACCCCCCGATCAAGCTAATACTCAGGGAGGTTTGGAATTTCATCATGAACCTCTCCCTTTTAAACTACTGAAAGATTTAAAACAAGCCTGTGCCCAATATGGGGTTAATTCCCCTTATACTCTTGGTCTTATCAAAGGGTTGGCTCAAACAGATAGACTAATCCCATGGGACTGGGAAATGCTAGCTCATGCAGTTTTTTATTTGTTGTTTTTTTTTTTTTTTTTGTCTGTTTGTTTTTTATGGTCAAAAAACTTATATTTAGAATTAGCCAGCTGTACAGTTTAGATGATCCCAATTTTGTTGGCATCATCCAAAGCATCATAATCAGGTGCCAGACAAACATATACCTTCTTCTCTCCATCAGGCCTGATCAGTGTGTTGACCTTGGCCACATCAATGTCATAGAGCTTCTTCACAGCTTGTTTGATCTGGTGTTTGTTGGCCTTGACATCCACAATGAACACAAGTGTGTTGTTGTCTTCAATCTTCTTCATGGCTGACTCAGTGGTCAGAGGGAACTTGATGATGGCATAGTGGTCAAGCTTGTTTCTCCTGGGGGTGCTTTTCCAAGGATATTTGGGCTGTCTCCTGAGACGCAGCGTCTTAGGCCGCCGGAAGGTGGGTGACATGCGTATCTTCTTTTTTTTGTGGCTGTGGACGCCTTTCAGTACTGCCTTCTTGGCTTTCAAAGCTTTTGCTTTGGCTTCGGTTTTGGGAGGGGCAGGCGCTTCCTTCTTCGCTTTCGGCACCATCTTCATGAAAAGGCTCGTGCAGTTTTAAATTCTGCTGAATTTTTACAATTTAAAACATGGTGGACAGATGAAGTTACACAAACGGCCAGGCACAATGCAGCTCAAAGCCCTCCTGTTCCAATAACTCTTGATCAGCTTTTGGGTACTGGTGATTGGATGGGTATATCCCAGCAGTTACAATATAATGATGTAGCTATTATACAGGTTAGGATGGCTTGTTTAGTTGCATGGATGAAAATCGCATCTCTCGGCCAAGCTACACAGTCATTTCCAAAAATAATTCAAGGGATCAATGAGCCGTATGTTGAATTTATTGCTAGGCTCTCTGATGTTGTTTTAAAAACTGTGCAAATCCCTGAGGCCTGAGATTTTATTCTTTTAACCCTCGCTTTTGATAATGCCAATAGTGAATGCAAAAAATCTATAAGACCTATAAAAGCAGCCGGTGGGTCAATACCTGATTGTTAAAGCTTGTCAGGATATTGGGTCTTCTACTCATCAGATGGCCGTTATGGCCACCGCCATGGCTCGAGCATACCTGGGCAAGGATCGAGGGAAAAAAAGGAGTGTGTTATCAATGTGGGAAGACAGGACATTTTCAGAAAGAGTGCAGAATGCTCCCTGCTTCAGGACCACAAAAGAGAAATGAGTCATGTCCACATCCATCAATAAGATGCCCAATTTGCCAGAAAGGGTTCCATTGGGCTAGGGAATGTAAATCCTGATTTTATGGAGACGGAAAGTCAATCACCCATTTGGGAAACATTTATGCGGGCCTAGCTCAGGGCCCACAGACAAACAATATGAGCCTCCCATTGAAATATCCTGTCAGCAACAGGAGGAATCACTCACTACTGTTACCAAATTAAAAGCAGCAACGAAGGGAAGTGCTGCTGTAGATTTGCCAAGTGCTGAAACCAAATTAATAACACAATCAATGGGCATCCAAACAATATCTACAAGAGTTAAAGGCCCAATTCCAAAAAATTCAGGAGGGATAATAGTTGGAAGAAGTAGTTTGACTCAGAGAGGGCTCTTGGTTCAAATGGGACTTGTTGATGAGGATTATCAGGGAGAAATTAAAGTTATGGTACAGTCCCTGGGGCAAGTACAAACAGTCAGCGGGGACCGTATTGCTCAATTGCTTTTTCTTCCTTATAATAAAACTTCTGCACTTCCTCTCAAAAGAATTGGTGGCTTTGGGTCAACAGGCCGTAGGGTCTTTTAGCAAACATTTGTGGGAGATGAAAGACCTGAAGTAACTATTATTATTAATGGGAAAGTTTTTTTAGGATTAGTAGATACCTGAGCTGATGTCACCATTATAGCTAAACGCCATTGGCCTCAAGCTTGGACATTACAAAAGGTTCCTACGGTTTTCACAGGTATTGGAACCATGACTGATGTTTATCAAAGTATGAAAATTTTTTATATTGTAGGTCCAGCAGGGCAAAAGGCCACCTTACAACCTTTTGTTGCTGATGTGGGATTAAATTTATGGGGCAGACACCTTTTAAATCAATGGGGAGCATATATACATATCCCTACTCTTTCTGACTGTTAAAAATATGATGAATCAAATGCAATTCAGACAAACCCATAAACCTGGTGATCGTCGAGGCCTGGGTTATACTGACCCAGATCAATCAATTTATAATAGGGGCCATTGGTAAAAAAGGGCATCACTTTGCCTCTTACTTGGTTAACTCAAATGGGTAGATCAATGGCCCCTTTCTCAAAAAAAACTCGAAGCCCTTCAATCTTTGGTTCAAGAACAATTAAAAGCTGGTCATACAGAACCCTCCACTAGCCCCTGGAATTCATCGGTATTCATTATAAAAAAGAAATCAGGGAAATGGCGAATGATAACAGGTCTTAGAGAGATAAATAAAGTGATTCATTCTATGGGAGCCCTTCAACCTGGCCTACCGCAGCCCTCTATGTTACCTCAGGATTGGTTTTTGACTATTATCGATTTAAAAGATTGTTTTTTTACTATTCCTTTACATCCTAAAGATAGGGAAAGATTTGCCTTTTCAATACCTGCCCTTAATAACCAAAGTCCCAGACAAAGATTTCAATGGCGTGTGTTACCACAAGGTATGTTGAATAGCCCAATTTTATGTCAATTATTTGTAAATCAACCTTTACAAAAGATTCGTGAAAAATATCCAACTGCTTTAATAATCCATTATATGGATGAAATTTTATTTGCTCATCCCAGCATGAATATATTGCAAAACTTGTTTTAGTTTAGCTTACAAATTTTTTCACATTTTGGTTTACAAGTAGCTGAAGAAAAAATTCAGAGAGACACTCCTTTTACCTATTTGGGTTTTTGAGTAACTTCTAATACAGTGGCTCCTCAGAAAGTATGAATTTGTCGAGATAAACTGCTTACCCTTAACGACTTCCAAAAATTGTTGGGGGATATTAATTGGATTCGCCCAGTGTTAGGCATTCCTACTTATGCCCTTTCACACCTTTTTGACACTTTGAATGGAGATTCAAACCTTTTGAGTCCTAGGACTCTTACTCCTGAAGCCGAAGCTGAGTTACAATTAGTAGAACAAAGAATACAGGAAGGCCAATTAAAACCGGTCGATCTTGCCAAACCTATATTCAATTAATCATTTTTCCTACCTTACATTCTCCTACTGGACTTTTTTGGCAAGACGGGATTTTGGAATGGCTTTTTTTGCCTAACAAATCCCTAAAAAATTTTGATTCCTATGTTGATAAAATTTCCCATTTGATCAGAAAAGGCAGGGCACGTTTGTGCCATCTTATAGGCAGAGATACAGACTGTATTTTATGTTCTATGTCTAAGGAAGAAATTACTCATTTATTTTTTTTTCTCTTTTATATCTCTTTTTATTGGGAATATGTTTCATTTTCACCATTTACCTTATGTACATTTTCTTTTTTGTTTACAAAAATGTTATATATATATATATATATATATACATATATTTTAAGAGTTGCTTAGATTACCCAAAATATTACACAGAACCCACTGGGATTCCCATGTTGCCCACCTCCCACACCTCCCACCACATCCCACACAAATATCTCCCACAAGTGTGGCCCACCACCCTCAATGAACTTACACATCCTGGAGCCTTGCCACCAACCATAGACCACAGTTCACATCGTAGACCACACTCTCTCCCACTCAGTTCTGAGTGGTGTGTGCTGATTTAAAATGGCCTACATCCGTTGCCACAACGGTACTCAGGACAACCTCTAACTCCCAAAGAAGCCCCTGTATTTCAACTGCTCATCCCCTCCCTATCCCAAAAGTGTCAAGTGGCCACTGGCTCCACCTCATTGTTATAATTTCTTGCATTGCTAGAATCACCATATGTGACCAAGAGAATACCATCAAGTCCACTCTACTCCATAGTTCTTCCCCCAATCCTGAGGGACTGGGATGGTGATGTCCACTCCAACTCCAAGTGAGAGAGGGCTTAATTCCCACGGATATGGTGGGTGGGATGATCCTGCCTGCACATGCAGGCCCTCTCCATTCCCTGGGATGGCCATTGCCCATCGTTGTCTCCTCACCAGGTGACTTGGATGAGTCCATTGAGCTGTAGGGTAGGAGTTGCAGCTCCACCGAGATTTCATGCACACCTGGCACACAGGTAGGCCAGAAGCTCCAGTCTCTGGAAGTATACCTAAAAACTCCAGCATCACATAGAGGTTTGAATAGAAGGGACTGGTGAACCATGTGCAGGGAGGACTTATTTGAGTCCAATTCTGTCGCTCTCAGGAGCACAGATTCCAAAATAGAGCCCAATGATAAGGCATCAGTCTCTGGGGCTATCCCCCCTTATATAGGACCTGGGTGTCTCCAGAGCTCTCAGGAAACCCTCTGTGTGGGGTGATAGGCACTTAGATGTTCTATGAGCTCCTACTGGGGTGTGCCTAAGAGTTACCTCTGGGATGACCTCCCGACTCTCTTTGAAGTCTCTTAGCCACTTGAACTCATTTGTCTTTACCATTTCCCCCCCTTTTATTCAAGGTCTTTTTCCAGTTGTGTTGCCAGTTGGCACTTGGTATTAATCCCTCGTTGCCAGGGAGGCTCATCCCCGGGAGTCATGTCCCACGTTGGGGGGAAAGTAATGCAATCATATGCTGAGTTTGGCTTAGAGAGAGGCCACATTTGAGCAACAAGGAGGCTCTCAGGTGGCAACCCTTAGGCACCCCACAACTGCAGGCTAAGTCTCATTTACAAGAGCAAAGA
>JAKSZT010054559.1:442755-498988 GCA_026826555.1 Tolypeutes matacus | reverse complement strand
CCCTACTAACACTTTCTAAGGACAGCTGCATATGGACAACTGCAGGTCTATGTTAAACAGAAGTAGAGACAGTAGTGATAGTTGCCATTCTTGTCTTGCTTCTGATCATAAACAAAATGCATCTAAAATGATTCCATTATTGAGATAGCCTTGGTAGCCTACTACATGCTAAGTTTTTGAGAATGTTCCGTGGGTACTCAAAAAGAATGTGTACTTTCTGTATACCTTAGCAAGTCCCTTTTGAATAAATCAGTTAGCTTCTACTTCTAAACTCCTGTCTGCCTTCCAGCCTCTACTCTTTTATTTTCATAACCTTAGGCCCTGTTCTCACCAAAATTTTCTCTCCCTTCTCCAAATTATAAAAAAAACTCTTATATTTATGAATGGAGAAAAATTAATTCAGGTATGAAATAAGAGGAAAGAGAGTGGGTAGAGGGGTATGGATGATTTCACAGGCAGCAGCCAGCCAAAATACTTTTTGACAGATTGAATGGACATTGTGAAAGATCTATATACAGGTTATCTGGGGCTTAAATATAATATTTATAAAAAGACAAAATTATGATCCATTTGAATTCTTCCAAAGAGAACATTTTTTTCAGGAGAGTGATTAAAGTAAAAAAAATAAAATAAAATAAAAAATAGGACCAAGTAGGTTGCAGAGGGGAATTTTCTTATTATCTTGGGAGGGGGCATCCAGGGGACAATGAGATGGAGAAAAGAGAGAGACTAATAGTGGAGTCTTTCAAACAGAAAAAAAAATCAACATATCTACAGTATGAGTGTACATGTAAATTCATCAAATTCTTCAAATAGACTTTTATAGGCTATTAAAAGTATAATTACTATAATTGGATTTTTGTGCAAAATGATGAAAAGACTGTGCTCTGTGATCTAGGTCTTTGAGGCAAAACATAGCAGCATGAATGATGTCAGTAGAAATGGCAGAGTAACAGCTTCCAAAAAGCCACTTCTCCATAAAAGCAGTGAAAACACTGGCAAAAAAAACCTTGTCAAAACCAACTTTTCTCAGAACCTGGAAATTAACAAAAGGCTTGCAACAATCAAAGGAGCATTTATTCATTAAAAATGGTTGAATCTCTGTAAGAACAGTGATCTTCATGATGTTTTAACTTGCAGTAAGTAGCCTTGAAAACAAACAGCACTGCAATACAGGCAAAACAAAAACAAAAACCCAACAGCCTAGCAACCACTAGACGGGGTGAACAAGTTTAGACCTCTCCAAAAACACCATTTTCATAGAGTTGTCATTGTTTTACCTGTCTGGAAATTCCCTGTAAACCTCTATTTGAAAAACTTGTCTTTATTTGACCTGACTCAGAGCTTACTCATTCTGATCAATTTTCCCCCCAGTGGTATTTCTTGAAAAAAAAATCAGCACCAATTGCTGCCTGAGAATTTAACATTTGGAGCAAAAAGAAGCTGACCAAAAATCTTAAAGGAAAAGTTAGGACATTAGATGTCCAAAGAGGACTTTGAAGAGATTTGACATATTCTTCCAAATCTAGAAGGCTACATGCAAGCATAGAAGGTCATGTGCATACTGAAGACTATCCAGGAAAAACCTGAGAAGGCCCTAAGCCTGCACCTAGTAATGACTTTGAGACTTTGTGAAAGCAAAAAGTAAAGGCTAACATAGAGTTGTCAACTGCCTGACTGAGTGTTGAGGGCATGTCCAAACAAGCACCCAAAACCTCTCAGCAAAGGGTGGGAGGCATATTGGTTCCAGGCATTTAAAGAAATTTCTGCCTAATCACTAGCTGACCACTAAGCTAAATAAGCAGAGAATTCAGAGGTCATACAGGATGAAGCATATAGACTTTGCATAATTAGTTCAAGAAAGTCATTAAACAAACCAATAGTAGCAACAATAACAAATCCTGGGAAGTAGGGAGGAAGAGAGCTGATTTCTCTTATTGTCACCTTATATTATTTAAAATTTCAAATTTTCAACAAAAAAAATTAATGAGACATTAAAAAAAAAAACAAGAAAGCATGGCCCATACAGGAAAAGATGCAGTCCCTGAGGAGTCTAGACCTTGGACTTGCTAGACAATTCAATTGGCCATTTTACATATGTTTAAAGAACTTAAGGAAGCCAAATCTAAAGAGCTAAAGTATAAGAATGATTCCTCATCAAATAGGAATATCAATAAAGAGAGAGAGATCAGGTCTAGAATGTGGACCATAATGTAAACCACTGACCATATTTAGTAGCTATGTTTCCTATTTGTATATCAGTTGTGGCAAAGGTACCATCCACATGTAAAAAGGTATTAATATGGGAAGGAGGAAAAAGGGGAGGATGTTGGGTAGATGAGAGTCCCCTGTATTCTGTATGTGACTTTGCTGTGACCTAAATCTTCTTTGAAAACAAAAATGAAAAATAGTAAGACACTGGGGAATAAATGAAAGAAAATGCCACTGTACAGACAGACCCCAGATATTATAGCGATGAAAGGCAAAATATCAAAAAAATTTTTTTAAAATATTTTTCATTATTTTTAATATCCCAATCTTTTAATTTTACTTTATTTTACTTTTAGATTTTAAAAATTTTTATGTATTTTATTTCTTACATTTAAAATTATAATTATTATTTCATTTTCCTATTGTTGTATTTGGCTATTTTAATGGCTTCATTTTGGGGGAAGCTTTGGATCACAGAAGGGTTGCAACTAGGGCAGGGGAGGATCATTGGTATGGGGTGTCAGTGATGGGGGATACATGGAAGGAAGTTTACCTGGGCATACATATAAGATATATAAAAATGTTCAAATGTTCACAGGGCATTGTCACAGTAGGTAGAGACTCACACAATAACTGAGAGAATATTGAATTTGCATCCTGGAGGGCTCTGCCACATTCTCTAATGGAGCAGCAACAGTCCTCCAAGTGCAGGGGCAATGATTGGTGAAGGAGGATGATCCTCTGATGGGCCCTTCATATCAATGACTGTGCTTATGAACCTTTGCTCTTGAAATTGAAACTTAGCCTATTGTCATGGGGTGACTAGGAGTAGCCTCCTGAGAGCCTCTTTGTTTCTCAAATGTGGCCTCTCTCTAAGCCAAACTCAGCATATAAATGCATTATCTTCCCCCTAGCATGGGACATGACTCCAGGGGATGAGTGTCCCTGGCACCAAGGGATTGTTACCTGGCACCAACTAGCAATGCAACTAGAAAAAGACCTTGAATAAAAGGGGGGAACAGCTAAAGACAAATGAGTTTATATGGCTAAGAGACTTCAAAGTGAATTGGGAGGTCATCTCAGAGGTAACACTTACACATATCTCAGCAGGATACCATAGACTGCCAAAGTGAATACTACCCCAAATAATGGGGCTCCTGAGGGCTATAGAGATACCAGTCCTATGGTCAGGGCAGATAGTTCCAGAGTTTGGTTCCTTGCCAGTGGGTCCTACTTTGGAGTTTGTGTTCCTGAGAGTGACAGAGTTGGACCCAAGTATGTCTTTCCTACACATGCCTCATCTGTCCCTTCTATTTAAACCTATACTTGGTGCTGGTGTTTGTAGGTGTATGTCCAAGAGACCTGAGTCTTTGAGCTGTCCATGTGCCAGATTGGCCCGGAACCTCAGCGGAGTTGCAACACCTATTCTACAGCTCATTGGACACATCCAGGACTACTAACAAGGAGATGATGATGGACAACTACCATCCCGAGGAATGGAGAGAGTCTGAAACTGCAAGCATGATAGTCCCATCCATCTTTCCCATGGGATATAGGCCCCCTTTCAGTTGGAGGTGGAGTGGACATCGCCATTCCAGAATCTTCAGGACTGGGGAAAGAACTATGGACTAGAGTGGACTTACTGATATTCTACTATAGTGATATTGTGATTCTAGCAATGGAAGAAATTACAACATTGATATGGTACCAGTGGTCACTGGAGGCCCTGGGGGCAGGAAGAGGGAAAAACAATTGTAATACGGGGGCTTTTTCGGGACTTGGAAATTGTCCTGAATGACATTGCAACAACAGATATAGGCCATTTTATATCATCACATAACATGCAGAACTATGTGGGAGAGAGTGTAGAATTAAGTGTGAACTATGGTCCATGCTTAATGGCAAAGCTCCACAATGCATTTATCAATTGCTATGAATGTGCCACACTAATGAAGGATGTTTATGTGGGAGACTGTGGGAGGTGTGGGGAGTGGGGCATATGAGAATCCCTGTGTTTTTTGTGTAACATTTATGTTACACTTATTTGATTTAAATAAATGTTTTATTTAGTAATTATTACTTTAAATTTTTTTTTTAATTCTTTTACTTTTTAACTTTTATGTTTTTATTCTCTAAAACTGTGGAGGGCAGGCTACAGGGTGATTGATTGATGATCACTGGCACCCTGACACAGTTTCTAATGGCCTAAGAGGGAAACCTGTTTATTCTGGGATGTTTCTTGTTTTTTTATTTTCTCTTTCTTTGCTTCCTTTTTTTTCTTTTCTTTCTTTTTTCTCTTTAGTTTCTTAATTCCTTTCTTTCCTTCATTTTTTCTTCTTCCATTCCTTTTCTTTCATTACACTTCTTTTGTTTGGTATGTTTTTTCTTCACCTCTCACCTTTCCAGTCTTTCATATTATTCTATTTTTTTTCCAGTTTCATTTTTCTTCTTGTTTCAATTTTTCATTCCATCCATTTTATTCTTATTCCTTTGTACTTTTTAAGATTTTTCAATCTTATTACTTATTTTTTTCCTGGCTCTTTTATGATTCTTTTTCTATCTTCTTTTTGTTGTTGTTGTTGTTACTATTATTCTTTTTCTCTTCTTCTATCTTTCCTTTTCTAAGATCTTAAATTTTTTTTAGGGAAACACAGATAGCTGCAATTATATAGAATAAGTGTAACCAAGAGTCAAAGAGGAAACTTATTACAAAACAAAAACAAAATAAAACCCTAGAGAAGAATGAGATGCTAACCATTTGAATAAGCCCATCAAGATAAACAGATGCCTAGACACCAGGTAAAGATTACAAGCCATACTAAGAAAAAGGAAGACATGGCCTAGTTTAATAAACAAATTAAAAAACAGTAAGAAATGTAGAATATGGAACAATTAATCAAGGATGTCCAAATACATATAATGAATCAACTTAATAAAGTGGAAGAAGAGATAAAAGATATTAAGAAGACACCAGGGGAACACAGAAGAAATTGTAAATGTACATAAAAAGATAACATATCTGATGGTGATGAACAACACAATGCAAGAAGTAAAAAATACACTAGAAAGAAAGGGGTTTTGGAGGAAATAATAGCTGAAATTTTTTCAACTCTTTTGAGGGACATGGATGTACATGTCTAGGAAGTGCAATGCACTCCAAACAGCATAAATCCTAAAAAGCCTACCCCAAGACACACGCTTATCAAAGTGTCAAATGCTCAAGACAAGAAGAGAATATTGAAAGCTGCAAAGTGAAAAGAGATCCATCACATGCAAGGGAAGCTCGATAAGATTAAGTGCTGATTTCTCCTATGAAACCATGCATGTAAGAAGGCAGTGGTATGACATACTTAAGGTGCTAAAAGAAAAAAATGCCAGCCAAGAATCCTGTATCCAGTAAAGCTGGCATTCAAAAATGAGGAGATTCAAAATATTCACAGATAAACGGAAATTAAGAGAGTTTGTCTAAAAGAAACTGACTTTTAAGAAATACTAAAGGGAGTTCATCAGTTTGAAAGTAAAAAAAGCTAGAGAGAGGAGGTTGGAAGAGAGCATGGAAAGAAAAATTACTAATAAGAATAATTAAAAAGATAAAGGAGAAATGAAAACAAAATATAACATATACAAACCTAAATAAAAAATGTCTAGTGTAAGTACTGCATTAAGAGTAATAACATTGAATGTTAATGGATTAAACTCTCCAATCAAAAAATGCAGATTGGCAGAATGGATAAGGAAATATGACTCATCTATATGCAGTTGAAAAGAAACTCACCTTAAATCCAGGGATGCAAGGAGGTTGCAAGTGAATTAGAAAATGATTTTACATGCAAACAATAAAGAAAAAAGGGGGGGAGTAGATGTACTAATATTGGACAAAATAAAATTTAAATGCAAAACTATTGTAAGAGACAAAGAAGGATGCTATATATCAATAAAAGGGGTCATCCATCAAGAAGAAAGCAGAACTGTGAGGGAAATTTATAGCCATAAATGCTTATATTAAAAAGAAAAATCAAAGACCTAACAGCACACCTGTAGGAACTAAAAAAAAAAAGAACAACAAACTAATCCCAAAGCAAGCAGAACGAAGGAAATAACAAAGATTAGAGCAGAACTAAATAAACTTGAAGAAAAAAAAAAAACACTACAAAAAGTTTAACAAAACCAAAATCTGGTTCTTTGTGATGATTAATAAAATGGACAAACCTTTAGCTAGATTAACAAAGAAAACAAGAAAAAAGATGCAAACACATAAAATAAAAAATGAGAGAGGGGATATCACCACTGTTCCCACAAAAATAAAGAGTATCTTAAGAGGATACTTTGAAAAATTGTATGCCAACAAGATGGATAATTTAGATGAAAGGGAAATTTTTCTAAAAGCACACAAGAAGCCTACATTGAGGAAAAAAGAAATTGATCAATTTAACAGAACAAACACAAGTAATGAGCTGGAATTAGTCATCAAAAACCTCCCAACTAAGAAGAATCCAGGACCAGATGGCTTCACGGGTGAATTCTACCAATCGTTCTGGGAAGAACTAACACCAATCCTGCTTACACTCTTCCAAAAAATATAAGTGAAGAGAACATTGCCTAACTCATCCTATGATGCCAAAATCATAAGGATTATGTCACAGAAAAGAAAAGAAAGCTACAGAGCAAACTTGCTAATGGATCTGGATGCTAAAATCCTTAACACAATACTTGCTAATCATATCCAACAACATATTAAACGAATTATACACCAAGATCAAGTGGATTTCATCCCTGGTATGCAAGAATGGTTCAGCATAAGAAAATTCATCAATGCAATACCCCATATTAACAGAGCAACAGAAAAAAAACATGATCATCTCCGTTGATGCAGAAAAAGCATTTCACAAAATACAGCATACTTTTTACTTTTTCGATTAAAAAAAAACAAAACACTTCAAAAGATAGAAATAGAAGAAACCTTCCTCAACATGATAAAGGGTATATATGAAAAAACACAGCTAACATCACGTGGCAGTTTGATGTAATTACGAATTCCAAAAATATAATTGAATCATGCTTGTAAACTGATCTGTTAATCTGGGCATGATTAGGTTAGGATTAGGGCATTGAGCCCCACCCCTTGGTGGGTGGGGAATTGAATATAAAAGACAAGGCAAAGGACAGTTGAAGCAGTCTTTTGAGAAGCAGTCTTTCGAGAAGCAGTTTTTTTTTATTATGGGTAAAAATCAAAATTCTCACAATACATACAAACATTTGCAAAATGATATATAAATATATATGCATATATGTGTATTTGCTTACAAAAATGTTGTTTATATATATATATACATATATTTTAAGAGGTGCTTAGATTACCCAAAATATTACACGGAACCCACTGGGATTCCCATGTTGCCCACCTCCCACACCTCCCATCACATCCCACACAAACATCTCCCACAGTGTGGCCCACCACCCTCAATGAACTTACACATCCTGGAGCCTTGCCACCAACCATAGACCACAGTTCACACTGTAGACCACACTCTCTTCCACTCAGTTCTGAGTGGTGTGTGCTGAGAAGCAGTTTTGATATTGGAAAGAAGGCCCCAGGAGAAGAGAAGCAAGCCGTTTGCCTGATCGTCTACAGCTGACCTTGTGGAGGAAACAGGAGCCAGCTGACCTTGCAGAGGAAACAGGAGCTAAGCCCGGAGAGAAACGTAGCCCCGGGAAGAGAGGAACCCCAGAAGCCTGAACCCTGGCAAACACCAGCAACTGTCTTGCTCTAACACGTGGCAATGGACTGTGGTGAGAGAAGAAACTTAATGCTTTATGGCCTGGTATCTGCGGGCTTCTACCCCAAATAAATACCCTTTATGAGGACTGTGATGGTTAGGCTAATGTGTCAACTCGGCCAAGTAGTTGTGTCCAGGTGTTTGTTCCAGCAAGCACTGGGCTAACTGTAATACAAGAGCATTTATGGACTTCAATCACCAGTGAGTTTACTGCGTGGATGGCTGATTACATCTGCATCAATCAGGGAGATTACATTATCAATGGGTGGTGCTTTTACCCAATCAGTTGAATGACTTAAAAGTGGAAGTGATTTCAACATTCAGAGAGAATTTCCCAGCTCGTCGTTGGACAGGCAACTTCTCCCAGAGACTCATCAACGACCTTTCATCGGGCTTTCATCGGAGCCACTGGTTTGCAGCCTGCCTGCGGAACCTGGACTTGTGCATCCCCACGGTTGCTTGAGAGACTCTTTTAAAATTTTATATTATTGATAGATATCTCCTGCTGATTCTGTTTCCCGAGAGAACCCTGACTAATATAGCTGGTACCGAGGAGTGGGGAAGTGCTTTTGTAATTACCAAAATGTTGGAACGGTTTTATAAATGGCTAAGGGGTATTTTTTGGAGGAATTGTGAAATGCTTGATGGAAAAGGCCAAGATCGCTTTGAAGAAACTGTTGATAGCAATATGGATGCTAAAGAGACTTTCTATGATGCCTTAGAAGTAAATGATGAAACTTTTACTGGAAACTGGAGGAAAGGTGATCCATGTTTTAAAGTTGCAGAGAACTTAACAAGATTAACTCCTGGTGTTATATGGAAGACAGAATTTAAAAATGGCGAACCAGAGCATTTAGCTAAAGAACTTTCCAAGGTAAACTCGGAGAATGTGGCTTGGCTTCTCCTTGCAGCTTATAGCAAAATACTAGATGAGAGAAATACACTAATGACTGAACTTTTGGGCAAAAAGAAAACAGAAACTGATTCTGGAACTTCCAAGTTTGTGGAAATCAAATTGCCAGATGAAAATGCCCTATTTGAAGACTTTATTAAACTTGGAACTCATAACTCAGAATTGAAGATGCAGTTATCTAGGAAAGACTTGTGGAAAGTCTTACTGTGTGATGGCTTGGACCCCTGCTTCCTGCATACTAAACCAACAAAGTTTTTGAGAGAGCTGTATGAACAAAACCACTGTCAGCTTGGGCAAAAGAGGACATGGAAAGGAGAGACTGAAGGAGAAAAAGCTTTAAGAAGAAAACCGTGGAAGCAGAGATCTGGGATTAAGACATCTCCTCGGGCCAAGAGAGGAGCCCCACCCATATATACAGAAAGGGTGAGTTTTCCCCAGCAGTTGAAGAGGGTGGATGTCCCCACCCGATGTTCAGGAAGAGTTTTGCCACCCCAGGGTGCAGGGAGGTTAGAGCACATTCCTCAAAGATTAGGGCAGTTAAGGTCAACACCCCATAGGTCTGAGAGGGGTGTACCTGTCCCCCATGGGTTAGGGAAGGCCAGGTGGTCAACCCATTGCTCTGAGAGGGTTGAGCCTGTATGCCAAAGGTTAGGGAAGGCCAGGTGGTCAACTCGTTGTGCTGAGAGGGTTGAGCCTGTATGCCAAAGGTTAGGGGGAATGTTGTCTTCACCTCACTGTACTAAGGGGGCTAAGACTAACCCAAAGATTGGGTAAGGTGTGGCAATCACCCCAACACTCTTGGATGGTGAGGTCTGGAGCTTGGTTGACACCCAGATGCTTGATGAGGGTGGAACCAAGAAAATGGCCGTTGGGCAAGCCTGTGGAAAGGGTGGGTTCCCATGTGGCCCCAAAGTCAATGACTCTCAGATTTGAAATTGAATGAAGGATGCCCTGCAAGTTTACTGAACTGTAGAGGATCCATGACTCATGTTTAACATCCCAATTTCTCCTTATAATATTGAAAATGTTTATCTTTCGTCTTTCCATTTTTGTATTGGAAGCAGTTAAATGGTTTTGTAAGTTTCAAAGGTCTAGAGCAGATGGGATTTTGCCTCAAGATAAACTGTATTTCTTTAAAATGATTTTGACATGATTTTGTACTTGAATTGTTACTGATTTAAGTTTTTTTTGTGAGAATTGTAATGTATTTTTGGAATTCAGAGAGTGGAATGTAACCGTTGGCGAATTTGATGTAATTATGAATTCCAAAAATATAATTGAATCATGCTTGTAAACTGATCTGTTAATCTGGGCATAATTAGGTTAGGATTAGGGCATTGAGCCCCACCCCTTGGTGGGTGGGGAATTGAATATAAAAGGCAAGGCAAAGGAAAGTTGAAGCAGTCTTCTGAGAAGCAGTTTTGATATAGGAAAGAAGGCCCCAGGAGAAGAGAAGCAAGCCGTTCACCTGATTGTCTACAGCTGACCTTGTGGAGGAAACAGGAGCTAAGCCCGGAGAGAAACGCAGCCCCAGGAAGAGAGGAAATCCAGAAATCTGAACCCTGGCAAACGCCGGCAGCTGTCTTGCTCTAACACGTGACAATGAACTGTGGTGAGAGAAGAAACTTAATGCTTTATGGCCTAGTATCTGTGGATTTCTGCCCCAAATAAATACCCTTTATAAAAACCAACCCATTTTTGGTATTTTATATTAGCACCCCTTTGGCTGACTAATACAAGGACCAACCCATTTTTGGTATTTCACATTAGCACCCCTTTGGCTGACTAATACACATCATATTCAATGTTAAAATGCTAAAGGCTTTCCCTCTAAGATCAGGAACAAGACAAGGATGCCCACTGTCACTGCTCTTATTTTACATTGTGTTAGAAGTATTTCTTTAAGCACTTTGGCAAGAAAAAGAAATATAAAGCATCCACACTTGGAAAAGAAGAAAGAAAAATCTCACTATTTGCAGATGACATGATTCTATATGCAGAAAGCCCTGAAAAATCTACAACAAAGCTTCTAGAGCTGATAAACAAGTTCAATAAAGTGGCAGGATATAAGATCAACATGCAAAAATCAGTAGCAATTCTGCACACCAATAATAAGCAATCTGAGGAAGAAATCAAGAAAAAACTTCAATTTACAAATAGCAAATAAAGAAATAAAATATCTAGGAATAAAGTTAACTAAAGATGTAGAGGACTTGTACATGGAAAATTACATGACATTGTTAAAGTAAATTTTTAAAATGTAAATAAATGGAAATTTATTCCATATTCATGGATCCAAAGACTAAACATCATTAAGATATCTGTCCTACTCAAATTGATTTACAGATTTACTGCAATCCCAATAAAAATTACAGCAGCAATTTTTTTCAGAACCAGAAAAACTAATTATGAAATTTATTTGAATGGGCATGGTCAACGAATAACAAGAGATATATTGAAAAAGAAAAAGGAAATTAGAGGAATCATGCTACCTGACTTTAAAGCATACTACAAAGCTACCGTGGTCAAAACTGGGTAGTATGGGCACAAGGATCAATATACTGACCAATGGAACCGAATTGAGAGGTCTGATATAGATTTTTGCATATATAGTCAATTAATATTCAACAAGGCAACCAAGCCCACTCATCTAGGACAGAATGACCTCTTTAACAAATGGTGCTTGGAGAACTGGATATCCATATCCAAAAGAATGAGAGAGGATCACCATCTCATGCCCTACACAAAAATTAATTCAAGTTGGATCAAAGATCTAAATACCAGAGCCAAGCTTCTAGAAGATAATGTAGGGATGCATGTACGAGAGCTTGCAGTAGCAAATAGTTTCATAAATTTCACACCCAAAGCAGGAGCAACAAAAGAAAAAAAATAGATAAATGGGACCTCCTCAAAATTAAAACTTTTTGTGCTTCAAAGGAGTTTGTCAAGAAAATGAAAAGTCAGCCTACGCAATCAGAGAAAATATTCATAACCATTTATCCAATAAGGGCCTAATATCCAGCATATATAAAGAAATCCAACATCTTCAAAATAAAAAGCCAACCTATTTAAAAATGGGCAAAACTGCACAACTAGTCACTTCCACTTTATCATAGAGTTTTGCAGTGAAGAGATATGACAGGGGTACAGGGATACTATTGGGATGTGTAATGCAAGCTTGACAGGGGGGTAGGGTGGGGAGTATGGGTGAGATGGTCCAAGGAACTGGGAGGAGGGTTGGGGGAGGAAATAGGTGAACACTGGGGATAGGTGGGTACGTGGGTGAAACTACAATGTTGAGAAAACTCTATGGGCAATATGACAAGAAGTGTTACCAGTTTAGGGTGGTGAATGGGGGAGGGGGTAGCATTTGGGACAGGGTGCACCTGGGAGAGTTTTTTAGAGAATGTGCGAGTGATCATCTTGCAATAGTGTGCTGTATCAGTGGGGGGAGACCCACATAATGAGTGGGAAGGAGCTGGACTCCCATGATGGGGAGACCGGATATGTTCTCAAACGGGGGTGGGGGGGCAGTGTCGCTCGAGAGCATGGACAGTTCCCAATAGGGGAGGACAGACTAATATGTCCAGCCCTCAGCATTGTTGTAAGTATCTAAGAATCTTGTTCTTCAAGGAGGGAAGCCTGGCGGTTTCCATGGGCCCTGAGGGGACGGGGAGGGAGGAATAGAAGAGATTGAAGAGGGGTTATTTGGGGACAATGGAAGTGTTCTGCATGATCATGAAATGATGGATACAGGCCATGTTAAATTTCATCAAAAAATTATAAAAGTGTATGGTCTAAGATGTAAATTATAATGTAACCCATTGATCATGGTTGGTAGCTATGTTTCAATATTTATACATCAGTTGTAACAAATGTACCATCCACATGTAAAAAGATTATTAATAGGGAATGGGGAAAGGGGGGAGGATGTTAGGTATATGTGGGTCCCCTGTGATCTGTATGTAACCTTACTGGGAACTAAAACTTCTTTGAAGACAATATTAAAAAAAAAAAAAAAAAGTAAGACAGTGAGGGAGAATGGAAGAAAATGCCACTGTACATACAGGACAACTGACATTACAGTGATGAAATATTTTATTTTATTTTGTTTTTTTTTTAATGTGTTTCATTTTTTAATACCCTAATCTTTTTTACTTTATTTTAGATTTAGCTTCTCTGAATTACTATGTATTTTATTTCCTATATTTGTACATATCATTATTACCTCATTTCCCTATTCATCGAATTTGGCAATATTCTTGGCTTCATGTTTGAAGAGGTTTTGGATCATAGAAGGGTTACAACTATGACAGGGGAGGATCAATGGGGTAGGGTGTCAGTGATGGGGGATACATGGGAGGAAATTCACCTGGGTTTATATATAAGGTATATAAATATGTCAAATGTTCATCAAGCATTGCCACAGTGGGTGGAGATTCACAAAACAACTGATAGATTATTGAATTCCCATCCTGGAGAGCTCTACCACATTCTCTAATGGAACCACAACAACCCCCCAAGTGCAGGGGCAATAACAAATGAAGAAGGAAGGTCCAATGATGGGCTCCTGATGTTGACGACTATACTTGTGAGCCTTTTGCTCTTGAATTAGCAGATTAGCCTAGTGTTGGAGAGTGCCTAGAGTTGCCTCCTGAGAGCCTCCTTGTTCCTTAAATGTGGCCTCTCTCTAAGCCAAATTCGGCATATAAATGCATTAGCTTCCCCCCAGAGTGGGAACCTGACTCCTGGGGATGAGCCTCCCTGGCACCGAGGGATTACCACCAAGCACTGGCTGGTGATACAACAGGAAAAAGACCTTGAATAAAAGGGGGAAAAGGTAAAGACAAATGAGTTTATATGGCTAAGAGACTTCAAAGTGAGTCAGAAGGTCATTAGAGAAGTAACGCTTATGCATGTCTCAGCAGGATCTCATAGACAACCATGGTAGATACTATCCCAAATAGTGGGGATCTTGAGGGCTCTGGAGGCACCCAGGACCTATGGTCATGGCAGATGCCTTGCCAGTGGCCTTACTTTGGAGTTTGTGCTCCTGAGTGTGACAGAGGTGGACTCTGATGTGACTTCTCTACACATGCCTCTTCTGTCCCTTTTATTTGAACCTATAGTTGGTGCTGGAGTTGGTAGGCATACGTCCAAGAGACTTTAATCTCTGTGCTACCCATGTGCCAGCTGGGCCCTGAAATTCAACAGAGTTTCAATACCTACTCTCCAGTTCATTGGACACAACCAGGACAACTAACAAGGAGATGATGATGGACAACAACCATCCTAAGGAACCAAGAGAGACTACAACTGCAAGCAAGAGACTCCCATCCATCTGCCCCATGGGATCAAAGCCTCCTCTCAATTAGAAGTGGAGTGGGCAACACCATCCCAGAATCCTCAGGATTGGGGAATAAACTATGGTCCGACTTACTGGTATTCTACTATAGACTTACTGTGATTCTAGGAATGGAAGAAACTATATCATTCATGAAGAGGCAGTGGCCACTAGAGGTTCCAAGGGCAGGGAGAGGGTAACACAGGTGAAATATGGAGGCATTTGGGGGACTTGGGAATTTTCCTGAATGACATTACAATGATAGATATGGACCATTACATATCTTGCCATAACCTACAAAATTGTGAGGGAGAGAATGTAAACTGCAATGTAAACTATAATCCACGCTTAGTGCTAATGCTCTAAAATGTTTTCATCAATTGTACCACACTAATGCAAGATGTTGTTAATGTGGGAAAGTGTAGGAGGTATAGGAAGCAGGGCATATGGGAATCCCTTATATTTTTATGTAACAGTTATGTAATCTAAATACCTTTTTATAAAAATAAAAAATACATTAAAAAATACAAAAATAAAAAAATTAAAATGGGCAAGAGATTTGAATAGATACTTCTCCAAAGAAGAAATACAAGTGGCTAAAAGAAACAAGAAAAGATGCTTAACATAACTAGCTATTATGGAAATGCAAATCAAAACGGCAATGAGATATCATCTTACACTTATTAGATGTTGATTATTAAAAAAAAAGAGAACTATAAGTGTTGGAGATGATGTAGAGGAAAGGGAACAGTCATCCACTGCTGGTGGGAATGAAGAGTGGTGCAGCAATTGTGGAGGACAGGTTGGCAGTTCCACAGGAAGCTAACTATAAAACTGCCATATGATCCAGCAATCCCACTGCTGGGTATACCCAGCAGAATTGAAAGCAGGGACATGAAAAGATATATGCACACCAATGTTCATAGTGGCATTATTCACTATTGTCAAAAGTTGGAAGCAACCAAAGTGTCCATTAACAGATGAATGGATGAGCAAATTGTGATATATACATACAATGGAATATTACTCAGCTCTAAGAAAGAATGCAGTATTAACACACAGGACAACATGGATGAATATTGAAGACCTTATGTTGAACGAAGTAAGCCAGTCACTGGAGGACAAATATTACATGATTTCACTGATATGACTTGCACAAATTGAGCAGACTCACAGAGCTAGAATCTGGAAGATAGGTTTTCAGGAGACAAAAAGGTAGTAGTGTGGTGAGCCAATACTCAATATGGGCAAAACCTACGATAAAGTGGAAGGAGGTGGCTGGGCAGTGGATGGGGGTGAAGGTGCTGGAATGTGAGGAGGAGTAGGGTGGAGGGGGTTTTGTTGGATAATCCATGGGACTGGGGAAGGGACTGTAGGAATGAACTCTGGGGACCTGTAGGTCTGGGTAAAACTACAATGGTGGGAATGTTCTTTTGGCAAATATGGCAGGGGAGGGTTACTGGAGCAGGGTGTCGGGGGTGGTGGATATATGGGATAGGGCTCACCTAGGGCATGATTCTATGGAATAAGAAAAGGTTCATCTTGTCATAGTGTGTTGTTATTCAGTGGGTGGAGACCCACACAATAAACAAGAAAATATTAAACTCCCAATCTGGGGAGTCCACCTATGTTCTCAAATAGAGAGGCAAGAATCTCTTGAGAACATAGGCAGTGTCTAATAAAAGAAAATAGACCAACATGTCAAGCCCTCAATATTAATGCACGTAACTATGAACCTTATTCTTTAAAAATTGAAACTTAGTGGTTACCATAGAGTCCGAGGGGGCGGGGAGGGAAGAATAGAATAGAATGAACATAAGACTTGTTTAGAAACTTAGCCTAGTATTATAGATTGCCTAAGAGTTACTCCCTGAAAACCTCCTTGTTGCTCAATGTGGCATCTCTCTAAGGGGTGCTCCTGATGGTCCTAGAGACATCTCGACACTTTAGGCAGGACAGGCAATCTCAGGAATTTGGCACCTTGTCAGTGGGCCTCACCTTGGAATATACATTCCCCAATGTAACAGAGTTGGACTAATTTATAATTTCCTTATACATGGGTCTTCTGCCCCTTTTTCTTGAACCTATAAATTAGCACTATACTCATTAAATATATGTTCCAGAGGCTTAAATCTTTGGTCTGTTCATATACCAGATGAGGTCTAAATCTCCACAGAGTTATGTACAGTGACAATTTCTTCTGTATGTTCCCCCAGTGTCTTATTTTTTTTCACTTGATTTTCACAGAAGCCTTAGGTTACAGAAAAGTCACATAGAAAATATAAGGGGATTCCTCTGTACCTCAGAGTTCATCAGACTCGCCCAGGACTATTAACAATAGGATGACAATGGACAACGCCCATCCCCCCCCCCCCCGCAAAAAAGCAGTACCTGCACCTGCAAGCAAAACTGTTTAATCCGTATGCCCCATGGGATCTATGCCTCTTCTCAGTTCAAAGCAGAGTGGGCATAACCATCCCAAAATCCTAGAAATTGAGGAATGAACAAACATAAGAGGGGAATGCAACCATAGACTAAAGTAGACATTATTATTCTAGCAATGGAGGGACTTGTAACATTGATATAAAGGCAGTGGCAACCAAGGTTCTGAGGGGAAAGAGAGGAGGTAATAGGTGTAACATGGGGCATTTTTGGGACCTTAAAATTGTTCTGAATGGCATTGCAATGACTGATACAGACCATTTTACATTTTGTCTATAAAATTGTGTGGAGCAAAATGTAAACTAAAATGTAACCTACAGACCATGGTTAGTCCAATGCTTCAAAATGTGTTCATCAATTGCAACAAATGTACTTTTATACACTAATGAAAGATGTTCTTAATGGGGGAAAGTGTGGGAGGGGGAGGTGGTATGGTATATGGGAATCCCTTATATTTTCAAGGTATCATTTATGTAATCTGAAGCTTCCTTAAAAATAAAATAAAATTTGAAAAAATATATATCCATTAAAAAAATAATGGATAGAACATCTGGACAGAAGATAAATAAGGAAATAGAAGACTTGAACAATGCTATAAACCAACTAGACCTGACAGATATATATATATCCATGTGCACTAGAGAAGAATTTGTAATCTGCTGCTGTTGAGTGAAGTGTTCTAGACATTCAACAGCAGCAGATTACATATTCTTCTCTAGTGCACATGGATCATTCTCCAGGATAAACCATACATTAGGTCACAAAACAAGTTTCAATAAATATTTAAAATATTGAAATCATATAAGGTATCTTCTCTGACCCAGGTATCCATCAACCAATGAATGGATAAACAAATTCTGGTATATGCACATGATGGAATTTTTTTTTTTAAATTTTTATTTTTATTTTACCAGGAGGTCTCAGGGATTGAACCCGGGCCCTTCCATATGGTAGACAGATGCCCAACCACTTGAGCCACATCCGCTTCCCCACACGATGGAATTTATGCAGTGATAAGAAGAAATGAAGTTGTGAAGCAAATGACAACATAGATGAACCTGGAGGACATTATGTTGAGTGAAGCAAGCCAGACACAAAAGGACAAACACTGTATGAATGTGCTTTTATAATCTAAATATATTGTGTAAACTCATGGAGTTAATTATTAGAATATAGGTCACCAGAAAAATGGAAGGAAGGCAGAGAATAGAAAACTGAGGGTTAATCTGTGCGGAATTGGTAAAAAGGTTGTTTGTAAATCTTTGGAAATGAATACGAATGGTGAAAGCATATCATGGTGTTTGTAACTAGCAGAACTATTATATGGGTATGACAGTGGTTGAAAGGGAAAGTCTAAGGTCATGTATACTACTAGAAAAAAAGCTAAAAACTATAACATGGGACTGTATAAAATAGTAAAACCTCATGTAAAACATGAATATAGGTAATGTTGCATGTATAAGACTATTTTTACAAAATATAAATACAAATATACTAGAGAAGGAAAAAGAATAGCAGCTATGTTCAGCAGGGGAAGCATGGAGAGATTGAGAGGTGATGAGTTTTGTTTGCTTGTTTTTTGTTTATTATTACCATTTTTTGAATAATGAAAGTGCTTTAAGAATGACTGAAGCAATGAATGCACAAATATGTGATTACACTGAATACCACTGATTGTACACTTTGGATGGATTTGTGTTTTATTAATATGTATCAATAATATTGATGGGTTAAAAAAAATTCCTCCCAACAAAGAAAAGCCCAGGAACAGATGGCTTCACTGATTAATCTTACCAAACATTCCAAGAAGAATTGACACCAATCCTGCTCAAACTATTCCAATAAATTGAAGAGGAGGGAACACTACCTAACTCATTCTATGAAGCCAATATCACTGTAATGCCAGAATGATGCCATAAGAAAAAAAAATTACAGGCCAGTGTAACTTATGAATATAGACACAAAAATCCTCAACAAAATAATAGCAAATGGACAAGCTCTTAAATAGACATTTCTCCAAAGAAGCTATACAAATGGCCAATGAGAAGATACTCAACATCATTAGCCCTTAGGGAAATGCAAATCAAAACCACAGTAAGATACCATTTCACACTCACTAGAATGGCTGCTATTAAAAAGACAGAAAATTACAAGTGTTGGAGAGGATGCAGAAAAATAGGGACACTCATTCATTGCTGGTGGGAATGAAAAATGGTGCAGCCACTTTTGGAAACAGTTGGCAGTTCCTTAGAAAGATAACTATAAATCATCATGTGACTCAGCAATCCCACTTCTAGGTATATGTGCAAAAGAACTGAAAGCAGGGATTCATGCAGATATTTGCATTTCAGTGTACATGGCAGTATTATTCACAGTTGCCAAAAGGTGGAAGCAACTCAAGTGTCCATCAATGGGATATTATTTGATTGAAAAAGTAAGAATGAAGTTCTAAAACATGCAACAGCATGGATGAACTTTGAAGACATCATGTTGGTAGAAATAAGCCAGACACAAAAGGACAAATGTATGATTTTACTGATATGAAATAGTTAGAATAAGCAAATTCATAGAGTCAGAAACTAGAATACAGGCTGCACGAGGCCAGGGTGGGAGTAGGGAATGGGGCGTTAATGCTTAATTGGTACAGAGTTTCTGTTTGGGGTGATGAAAAAGTTGTGGTAATGGCTGGTGGTAATAGCACAAAATTGTGAATGTAACACCACTGAATCATATATTTTAATGTGTTTAAAAGAAGTTATTTGATTGAATTTTTAAAAAAAGCATAGGCTTGTACAGCACCGTGAATCCTAATGCATACAATGGAACTGTATTTATAATATCCTTTCATCAATTTTAACAATGATACTACACTAATGCAAAGTGTTATTCACAGAGAATACTGCTTGTGTGAGGGGAATACAGGGAAACTGTATTTTCTGCATGATTTTTCTGTAAATCTATAACTTCTCTAATAAAAAGAAAACATTTACATCTGCCACAATCAAAAAATTAATACAAATCTAGCAAAGTAAGTGATTTGATGTCTACATTTTTGATAACTTCAAATTCTCATTCAGCTTTCTAACCGTTTTGAAGCAAGGAAACTTGCTTAGGAAAAAAAATCTTATACTATCTAACTCCTCAGATTATATCAGATTAATCTGCCTCTGTTACATAAGGAGTGACACATAGAAGGGAGTTGGTGATGTCTGCTCACCACAAAGAGGATATGGTTCAACCAGGCATAGAGTAGTAGCTTGAGTATAAAATCTTGATCTGGTGCTTGCTTCGGCAGCACATATACTGGGATTGGGGCGATACAGAGAAGATTGGCATGGCCCCTGCGCAAGGATGACAAAAGAAAGAAAAAAAAAAATCTTGATCTGACGGGACCTCTAATGCCAAGGTATTTTTACTTTTGCTTCAAGAATCCTTTCTAAAGCAACATATGCACAAATTATAGAACTATCTTCTAATCTTCTGTCATTTCTATTGCAGTGTTTCTGAAATAGAAGCAACAATTCTCAGTTTTCCTTTACATCTTTTCCCAGAATTCACCTTTGAATGCGAAACAGTTTTCTTCTAAGTGTGACTAGACTTTGTATTTCTCTGCCTCCTGGATATGCTTTGTGTGAATAGCTGAGTTCACTGGCCACATTAATTCGTTTATATAAGTTAATCATCTCATAACCATAACAGTTTTAATAAGGTCCATTGGGGGTCCCATTACCACAGAGAATCATTTAGAAAGCAGAGTAGTCAATGAGAGCAAGAGTTATAATGAATCATTAGAGGCATCCTCTGGTCTCATCTGTGATGTCCTCATAGATAAGAGGACCTCAGGGGATTAATTTAAAAGTTGCATTTTCCTCTGGGTCATTTTAAAAAGTGATCTCTATTGACCTATAGCTTGTCCAAAGTAACCAAACTTCCCAGTACCTTATGTATATTACAATAACAAATACTTAACCTCTGGAGTGCCATTTGTCCCAGCAGAGCAGAGGCAAATTAGATTCTTATAATCGTTTTCCTCTGTACACAACTTCACTTATCACTAAGAGAAAACACAGTGTGCAGAGAGCATTTTAATCTAGATTATAGTCAACTAATTCACCAGGACCCTGTGTGCTTACTTAGTCCAAAGTATTCACTTATTCTTTTCATTTCCAGCTTCTGTCTTGGACCCAATTAGGAACGTAGGCCAACATAATAAATTCTTATCATCTAAGAAATTTGGAACTAGAAGACGTCTTAGAGTCCAACTTCTGTAGCCCACTCATTTTATGATAGAGAAAGCAGGGGCCCCAAGAGGTTACATAACTTTCTTAAGGTCACTCAGTAAGATTGTGGCTGAACCAAGTCTACATCTAGTACTCTAGCCTACTGTCCTAATCCTTCCAAGAGAAAGTGTTAAGAGTCTCTGCCACCTGAAGACAAGTCTGAAAAAAAAGTTCAGGAGTGGTTTTAATCGAGTTATGATTAGGAAAATATGATGCCCTATCATTTCTTCCTTTGAAAGTTGGAAATCTCTTTCATATTTTCCTTTTCTTCTTCCTTCTCATTGCCATTGTTCTTATTAATTCATGCTCTTATTTTGCTACTACTGCCTCCTAATTTTTGCTTCTGTATTAGTATCATTTCTATTTTCAACTATCCTGCACACCAAGGCCAAAATAATCTTTCTGCTAGAAAAGATTACTAGGTAAACTCTAGAGTTATGGTTACTGGGAGATAGAATATGGGTTGAGAATGGGAAATGATCCTTAGTGTATGTAGAATTTTTCATAAGGTTTATTGTAAAGTATGGAAATGAATAAAGTTGTTGCTAACACATTATAGTGAGGACAACTAACACTGCTCAGTTTTAAATGTGATTGTGGCAGAAAGGGGTGTCTATGGATGTAAATGTCCATTGACAGGAAACTAGAGGATAATTCAGCTACTGTATAACATTGTGATTTTGGTGGTGAATGAAGATTGTAGTTAATAGTATAAATATAAGCATGTTCTTTTACAAAGTGTTAAAAATATGGTGATACATGGGAAAATTACAGCTAATGTACTTATGGATGATCATTAACAATAATATTGTAATATTTTTGCAGCAATGACAAAGAAGATATTATATCCATTCTAAGGGACAACAATACGGGCTGTGGCAGTTTGAAATTATTTTATGAATCCCAAAAGGAGAAACATTAAGTTTGTAACTAATCTATTCCTCTGGTGTGATGCCTTTTGCATTTAATTCAGTTGAGGACCCTTTCATTAGAATACTTGATAAGATAGCTTTAGGGCTTTTGATTGGACTACATCAGTGAGGCCGACTCAGGTTGAGTCTCCAAGCCCTTGCTGTGTCTGATACAAAAGGGAACACAGAGAGAGACTCTCTGAGACAGACACAGGAAAAGGGAGCTGCCATGTTTGATTCTGCCATGTGAGAGACAGGACTGCAGGAAAACAGAAGCACCTGAGAGGCTCAAAGAGCTGAGGCCCAGAAAGAGACAAGCCCCATGCCTGGCTACTCACAGCTGAGCTCCAAGAAATGGTAGATTCCGGAGATGAAGGCAGAGACTTCCATAGAAATCAGCAGCCATCTTGTTTCACCAGGATCAACACCAGGATCAACAGTATCTGACTTTGGTGAGAAAGCACCTCTTACTGTACCTCAATGTGGACATTTCATAGCCTTGAAACTGTAAGCTTTTACCCCAAATAAATCCCCATTATGAAAGCCAACAGATTTCTGGTACTTTGCATCGGCTGCCCTTTGGAAAATTAAAACAAGGGTATAAGGGCGTATGGGATTTTTCCTTTTGGAGTAATGAAAACATTCTAAAATTAACTGAAGTGATGACAGCGCAACTCTGTAATGAAAATTAGAGCCACTGACACTTTGAATGAATTGTACAAAGCATGGGACTTCATAACATAGGGAATTCAGTGGTGAAAGATGGACTGTGGTTAACAGAACTAATAAGAGAACATTCTCTCATGAACTCTAACAAATATATAATACTAATACAGGATTTTAATCAGGTAATTTGGGAGGAAATACATCAAATATAAGATATAGCCTATAGTAGTAGTAATATTTTGACAATGCTTTTTCATAGTGTATAACAATGTTTCACAACAATGCAAGGTGTTGGTGGTGGGGTGTTGTATAACAGCTCTGTATGAGGATACGCATGTTTGCTTTGTAAATTCACAACTTTTACTATACATTTATTGTTTGCATATGTTCATTTATGAGTGGTATAAAATTTTATTTAAAAATTTTTCATTTTAATAAATATTCTAATTAAAAGCAAGATATTTGTAATTAATTTATTTAAGTATTTAAATAAAAATTAAATTAGTCTAGTTTAATATTTTAATTATATGCATAAACTATTATAGTTCCGTTAATTTGTTAATCTTCATATTAATCCTATCAAACATTATCATTATTCTCAATTTTTGGTGAGAAAATTGAAATTTGGAGAGGTTAAGCAAATTTCCCAAGATCATTTACTTAGTAAGAGGCCAAGACAGGATTTGAACACAGCTCTGGGTGATGTCAATTACTATGTTCTTCCCACTTCCACACTGCTGTTTTCTCCCATTAACTCCATTATAGTTCTTACCCATACATACATTATTTTTATGGAATAAATATTTGTGTCTCCGATTCTTTATGTGTTTATCAGTGTCTTGATGGCCCTGAAACTAAAGAAAGTGATTTTTTTTTAAAAAAAGAATTGTTTCAAATCAGTTTGACAATCTTTATGAGGATGGAGACAGTGGGGAGGGTGTGTGGATGAAGACTAGATAATACGTGGATTTTGATTCTGTTTCCATGATTGCCACAAATAAGCCCTTTCCAAGTGTTTTCAAGAATGTAGATGTTGGCAAAAAAATAGTATCCATTATTTATGTATATACACACATACGCACACATATATATGTTTATATACATATTTGGTTTCAGACGTTATTTTCACAGTGGATGTCTCCTCTGACAGCATTTATGGTCTCTATTAATGGGAAATTATTAAGTTTAGATACCTCCTGGACTAGGATCAAAAACATTTAGCATGATTGCCATTGCTTCTTTGTGAACACTCTCACTTTATTTGCACTTCTATGTGCAATGATACCTTTCAAAATAGAGTGATTGCCACATTAACAAGAAAATAAACATCTCAAACTGAACTCACTCAGTACTAACAGCCCCATAGAGAGCCAGCTCCATGGCAATGTCTCCTCCCCAAATCTGCCTCTCTGCCTCATTGTGGAGTGAGGCAAACTCCATCACAGGAAGCCAGTTAGAGACTGTGACTCCACATACCTACAAGGCTTTTATTTGTACTGAAAAAGGAGAGAAAATTCTCTCTCTCCTTGCTCATTGGTCCACTGTATGAATCCTTCAACATCAAATAGATGACAAAAAATCCAAATTGAAAGGGTTCTTTCAGAAATAGAACAAATGTCTAAGTACTGAATCTTTGGTTTTGAAATTGGTCACAATTGTGTGCTACAGAGGCTATGCACATACTGTGAAAAGAAGGAAGAAAACAGATACATCTAAGCCACGTTTACAAATGCTTCTGAAGCCTATTTTTTGAAAGGCATGGAAAGAAATGCAATTCCTACCACCAATCACAATTTAAAATCATAAGATGTTGTTTAAAGATGAAAGACTACCATTCCTTTCTCTTCCTCATCTTCCTCCTATGGTGTTTTTCAGAAAATAAGAGGGAAATTCAATCTGATGTATTTTTTACATTAATATTGGTTGTGTGTATGTGTGTATGTGTATGTTTGCATGTGTGTGTTTAAGAGAGAAATGAGTAATAGAAAATAAAGGAAAGGAAACTAGTAAAACTACACCTATGAATGAGAGTGATAGTCTATATAATTAACCTGAAATTTGTAAACATATCTTTATGTCTTATAGATATGTTTATTTTAAAGAATGAAATCTCATTTCTATAATAATGGTGAAATGAATGATTTAGCCTCTTAATTGTAGATAGGGCAATAACATTTCAGAATAGCTGGCATGATCATAGCATCTTATACTTCTCATTATTCCACACAATGTCAAGCAACATTCCAATTCTATATTAATTAATCTTTCAATCATATTATTTATTAATGCCTGCAATACCTACGCATGTGACCTAAGTTGGAAAGAAGAGTAATACAGAAACATAACTCCTCTTATTGTCCATATTATAACATTAAACATCAAGTTTTAAAGATTAGCCTCAGTGTGGATGTGATGACTGGAACTCTAGCAGCCATCTTGGACAACACAAACAATGTCCACAGCCTAGAAATAGTGGAGCAGAGATCAAGAAGGAGTATGAGTAGGTCTCTGATTTCATAGCTGTCATACCACCACTGGAATGTCTACACCGTGGATGATTTTATGTGAGAAAAATATAAATTTCTATCTCATTTTTTGGTTTTTATGAACTATGTAAACTTTCTATACTACATTTTCTTCATTTGTATTTCAGGTTCCACATAAGAATTTCATGTAGATGAGAACTACTTAATATGCATAAAGTGTTAAGAACAGTGCCTGGAACATAATAAACACTGTAGAAGTGTTTACTCTCATCATCATGTTCATCATCATTGTCATTATCATCATCATTAGCATTTATTAAAAACATTGACCTATTTTTCTATGGGGTTGTTGATAGCTGTCATTGTTTTTGTAGGAATTATTTAAGTGCAATTAGGATTATAATACAACCCAGTTTGTCTGAGAAAGTCCCAAAATGCTTATTGCCTTAGGATAACAATTAATAGTGCTCTTTTGGACTTTCAAAAGTGTAAGGGTTAGAGTGATAGGACCATTCTATGTATATGAGGGAATTTAACTAAAAATATTTTCCCCATTTTGTCACTTGACTTTGCTGATGGTTGTTTTTGTCCTGCAGAACTTCTTTCATTTATACATAGTTTAATTTATCAGTCTTTACTTGTGTAGTCTGAACTATGTACCATTGTTTTAAAAAGCCTTACCCTTCCAAGATTACAAAATAATTCTCCCATGTTTTCTTCTAGTCTTTAAGGGTTTCATTTCTTACATTCTTTTATTCATTTTGGAATTTTTCTTAACAGAGCCTTACTGAAATGTAAGTCACATACCATACATACAATTCACCCTTTTAATATGTACAATTCAGCGACTTTTAGTATATTCAGAGTTCTGCAACCATCACCATTATGTAATTTAAGAACATTTCATTGCTCCAAAAAGAAACCCTATATCAATTAGCAGTTACTTTCTATTCTCCCCTTCCCCTACATCCAGGCAATCTACTTTCTGTTTCTATGGACTTGTATATTCTGGGCATTTCAAAGAAATGAAATACTACAGTATGTGACCTCTGTCACTGGTCTTTGATTCAGCTTAATGTTTTCAAGTTACAGTTATATTGTAGCAAATATGTCTTCATTCCTTTTTTTTTTTTACCAGGAGGTTCCTCCATATGGGAGACAGACCCCCAACCATTTGAGCCACATCTGCCCCCTCATTCCTTTTTGTTCCAAATAATATTCCATTACATGATATACAATATTTTGTTTATCCATTCATCAGTTGATGGACATTTTGGCTCTTTCCACTATTTGGCTATTATAAATAATGAACATTGGTTTACAGGTTTTTCTTTGAACACAAGATTTCAGTTCTCTTTGGTATATACATAGGAGGGGAATTGTTGGATCATATGGTAACTCTATGCTTAACTTTTTGAAGAACTGCCAAATACTTTTCCAAAGTGGATGGTCCAGAACGTAGGAAAATTCCAACTTCTTCACATCCCCTCTAACACTTACTATTGTCTGTCTTTTTTTTTTATATAGCCATCCTTGTCGGTGGGAAGTGGTATCTTGTGGATTTTATTTGCATTTCGCTAATGAAATATCATGTTGAGCATCTTTTCACGTGCTTATTGACTGTATATCTTCTTTGAAGAAATAAATGTTCAAGTCTTCTGCACATTTTTAATTGGGTTATTTGTCTTTCTGTTGTTGAGTTGTGAGAGTTCCTTGTATTCTCTGGATACAAATCCCTTATTAGATATATGATCTGCAAATATTTTATGCCATTGTGTAGTTATCATTTCAGATTCTCGATCGTGTCACTTGACACACAAATTTTATTTTGATAAAGTGAAACTCACCTATTTTTTATTTTGCTGCTAATGATTTTGGTTTCATTTCTAAGAATTCATTGTCAAATCCTATGTCATGTCATGATGATTTATCCCTATGGTTTTTTCTAAGAGTTTTATAGTTTTAGCTCTTATCTTTGATCCATTTTAAGTTACTTTTTGTAAATGGTGTGAGGTAAGGGTTCAATTTCATTCTTTTGCATGTGTATATCCAGTTGTCTCAGCACCATCGGTTAAAGAGACTTTTCTTTCCTCATCAAATTGTCTTGAAAAAAAAAATGGTCTTGGTACCCTTCTCAAACTTAATTGGCCATAGATGTATGATCTTCTTTTTTGGACTCTCAAATTATATTATATTGGTCTATATATCTATTTTTAAGCCAGTACCACATTGTTTTGATTAAGTTTTGAAATCTGGAAGTATGCTCTTTCAACTGTGTTTTTCTTTTTCAAGATAGTTTTGGCTATTCAGGGTCTCTTGAAATTCCAGTGAATCTGAGGATCAGTTTTCCATTCCTGAATAAAAGGCACTGTGCTTTGATACAGACTCCATTGAATCTATTGATTGCTTTTGGTAGTAGCCGAAGTTCAATCAATAAACTTGGGATACATTTCCATTTATTTAGGTCTTCTATAATATCAGCAATGTTTTGTAGTGTTCAGTGTGTAAGTCATGCACTTCTTGTTTAAATTTATTCCTAAGTAGTTTATTCTTTTTTATGTTATTATAAATGGAATTGTTTCTTAATTTCATTTTCAGATTGTAGTGTTTTATACAAATCTTGTGTTAATGCTTTTTAAAATAATATTCCTCTTTATGGGATTTCTTCTTGGCTGTGCTAATTTTAGGAAAATAGTGTGGGGAAAACTTCAGAGAAAGGCCCTAAGTGAACAAAGATTCTCCCTCTTTTTTCTCATTTTCCTTGTTGTATTCAGTTGATTTCAGAGATAAAGATAATGGGCAGAAATAAGTCTTCCTTCTGCATCTTCCATTTCTAATTTTTCAAAGCTAATGGTATTGAATGCTTAATATGTACGAGGGTTGCGCTAAGATTCTGCACGTATTATCTGAACCTTCACTAGAGTTACATGATATAGGCATTATTATTACAGACAGTTTACTGATTAAGAAACTAAACCTAAAAGGCATTAAGTAATTTGCTCAGGGTCACACAGAGTAAACGGTGGAGTTTGGGCTTCAACGCAGGAGTATTTAACTCCAAAGCCACTCTTAATTATTATGCTATTTTTTTTTTTTTTTTTCATTTTGACATTTAGCAATAGTCCCTTTCTAAGTCTGCTGTCTGGAGTTAACACTGAGTACATCTAACCTGAGGTAATAAGGTGTACAACCAAAAGCCAATTGAGAAGATAAATGTGTATTTCCTGGCCCACATAATGGATTTTAAATAGTTGTAATCAGTTAACAATTTTTGAAAAATCAGAAGATCTAGCAGCAATGGGCCTGCAAAAACCACACAGCAAGAATTAGCTTGTCCTAAGTAGAAGTCACACATTTTAGAAGATACATGCATTCTTTCTTTAGCCATAATCTATACCCAGATCTCTTTATTCATTTGTATTACCTTCCTGGTCCATGAGACACCTGAGTTTGTGACCCTTTGTCTATTTTCTCTTACACATATGGAACCTCAAAATAATTTTGTGACCCTAATTTTTCCCATCTTTCTAGGAAATAACTCCATCCTCCTGTAATCATTATTCACATTGTCAGATTTTCAGACTCATCATCATCCTGAGTTATCTCTACCAGAATTTCATAATTTGTGAATGTCGCTGAAGTGAACTGACTGAACAGAGCAGCAGAACTTCTATCTCTCTTTGGACAGTGAAAGGTTAACATATTTCTATACCAGTTGACTAGGTCCATGTGCATTTTCCACTAGAGGCAAACTATATCAAAACACCTTCCAAAAGAGACTTCCAAAGTCCATGGGTAAACTGATATTCAAATTCTACATTTTAACAAAGTTATTCTAAGCCAGTGATTCTTAAGGTATGATCTCCAAGCCCACAGTATCAACACTACTTAGGAACTTGTTACAAATACCAATTCCCAAACTACTGAATCAGAACTGTTTTTAACAAGACCTCCAAGTACCTCCAATCATGCTAAATTTTGAGAACCACTGTTCTATACTGTTGATATTGTAAAAACAACTGTGACTAATAAAACACAATATTTGAACCCAGCTCTAGCATGAACCATGACTCCAAAAACACATCCTCCAAACACACAGTGTTTTCTTTTTTCCAATACTCACTGATTACTTTGCTAAATATTCACAAATCCTTATCCAATCTAACCAGTCTAGAAATACAGCAATGATGTACGCCAAGCCAATGGTTTGTGACTTTCTGGTTAAAACATCTAACCTTTTTGAATTTTGAGATATTTTCCTATCTACAAACTTCTCATATATCTCTTATTCTCCAGGCTTTTCAAAGATAAAAACTTTTCCTCTGCAACCAAGTTCAGTCCTCTAGAATCTATTTCATCTAGGCCTGGTGACTTTGAGCCATTGAAAATGGATAGTCACTCTTAGAATATCTCTTTACCTTTGTTGGGCTTTACAACTCTATTAATCAGTTTGTTTATCCATTTTCACTTTTAGAATGATTATCTCTGATATAGAACAGTGCTTCCCAAATGTTGTCACATCATATCACACAGACAAAATAGTAATATTTGAACAGTGAAATCAAATAAACAGATGAGACCAGAGGCAACTGATTCAAGGGAACTGGACACCCCAGACTCACAAGGCCATATCTAAGGTGAAGGACTCAATATCTATGAATCTTACAATCCATCAAGGCCCTAATATGGTAGAGCATATCAGGAGGAAAGCTCTGATTTAGAAGGCAGACACTCAGAAAGGATTAATTTCCTCCTCAGATTGCACATTATTGGTGTACTGAAATGCTACTGATTTTAGCATGTTGATCTTATATCCTGCCACCTTACTGAACTCTTTTATCAGCTCTAGAAGCTTTGTTGTCAATTTCTCAGGGCTTTCTGTGTATAGGATCCTGTCATCTGCAAATAGAGAAACTTTCACTTCTTCATTTCTAATTTGGATGTCTTTTATATCTTTTTCTTGTCTAAGTGCTCGAGCAAGTACATCTAACCAATGTTAAATAAGAGTGGTGACAGTTGGCATCTTTGTGTTGTTTCAAATTTTAGAGGGAAAGTCTTTAGCATTTCACCATGGAATATGATGTTAGCTATAGGTTTTTCATATATACACTTTATCATGTTGAGGAAGTGTATTAGTCAGCCAAAGGGGTGCTAATGTGAAATACCAAAACTGGGTTGGTCTTTATAAAGGGTATTTATTTGGGGTAGAAGTCCACAGATACCAGGCCATAAAGCGTTAAGTTTCTTCTCTCACCAATGTTCATTGCCACATGTTGGAGCATGACAGCTCCCGGCGTTTGCCAGGGTTCAGGCTTTTGGGTTCCTTTCTTCCCGGGGCTGCGTTTCTCTCCGGGCTTAGCTCCTGTTTCCTCCACAAGGTCAGCTGTAGACGATCAGGCAAACGGCTTGCTTCTCTTCTCCTGGGGCCTTCTTTCCAATATCAAAACTGCTTCTCAAAAGACTGCTTCAACTGTCCTTTGCCTTGCCTTTTATATTCAATTCCCCACCCACCAAGGGGTGGGGCTCAATACCCTAATCCTAACCTAATCATGCCCAGATTAACAGATCAGTTTACAAGCATGATTCAATTATATTTTTGGAATTCATAATTACATCAAACTGCCACAAGAAGTTTCTATCTATTCTTATTTTTTAAATGTTTTTATCAAAGCTATATTTAGTCGAATGCTTTTTCTGTATCAATAAAAATGATGATGTGATTTTTTTTCTTTTGATTTGTTAATGTGGTGTATTACATTGATTGGTTTTCTTATGTTGAATCATCCTTGCATACCAGTGATGAAAGCCACTTGGTCATAGCGTGTAATTCATTTGACGTTTTGTTAAATATGATTAGCAAGTATTTTGTTGAGGATTTTAGCATCCAGTTTCATTAGAGAGATCAGTCTGTAGTTTTCCTTTCTTGTGGTATCTTTATGTGACTTTGGTTTTAAGGTGATGTTGGCATCATAGAATGAGTTTGGCAATGTTCCCTCCACTTATATTTTTTGGAAAAGTATAAGCAGGATTGGTGTAAGTTCTTTCCAGAATGACTAGTAAAATTCACCTGTGAAGCCATCTGGTCCTGGGCTCTTCTTCGTTGAGAGATTTTTGATGACTAATTCAATCTCGTTAATTCAGATTGATCTGTTGAGTTCATCAATATCTTCTTTCTTTAGTGTAGGCTGTTTGTGTGTTTCTAGAAATTTTTCCATTCCATCTAAGTTACTCATACAATTTTTCAAAGTATCCTCTTATTATACTCTTTATTTCTGTGGAATCGGTGGTGATACTCCTTCCTCATTTCTTATTTTATGTATTTGCATTTTCTTTCCTTTTTTTTCATAGGCTTCCTAAGGGCTTGTCAATTTTATTAATCTTCTCAAAGAATCAGCTTTTGGTTTTTCTAATTTTTCTAATATTTTCTTATTTTCAATTTCATTTAGCTCTGCTCTAATCTTTGTTACTTCCTTCTTTCTGCTGGCTCTGGGATTAATTTGTTGTTATTTTTCTATTTCTTCCAGGTGTGCAGTTAGGTCTTTTATTTAATTCCTTCTTCTTTTTTAATAAAGGTGATATGGCTATAAATTTCCCTCTCAGCACTACTTTTGCTGCATCCCTTAGGTTTTGATAGAAATTATGACAAAGTCCAACTCTTCTTATATGTAACAAGTTTTCCTTGGGCTCATTCTGTGCTTTAAACTTATTACTCTATTGTCATAGTTTCATGAAATAACCATATATAACTTGGATATACATGACAACTCCCAAACACACATCTCCCCACCTGTCTTTACATACCTGGACCTTAACAGAGAACCACATAGGAAATTATAGAGTATCTTTAGGTACCTCTGGTTTTTCTTCCTCCAGAAACTTATCAAATTTCCTAATTTTACTTTAAAAATTCTATAATAATCCATAATACTTTTAGTGTTTTTGGTCATGGAATCATACATATCCTTTTTCTAATTTTATTAGATTAACTTTCCTAATATCCAGGAAACATAACTGGCTATGCCCAGTAGTTCCTTCCTTGACATTGCAAATTCCAAAATTATATTGACACTTACTCTCTTTCAAGTTTCTGTTACTTCTACATTGTATTAGTTTCCTGTTGCTGACATAAGAAATTATCACAAACTAAGTGGTCAAAACAACACAAATTTATTGCTTTACACTTCTGCAGGTGAGAAGTACAATGGGTTTCATGGGACAAAATCAAAGGGCCAGTAGGGCTGCATTCCTGCTGGAGGCTCTTGGGAAGAATCTGATTCCTTGAATTTTCCAGCTTCTAGAGGCTGCTTATATTCCTTTGGCTTGTGGCTCCCTGTCAGCATTGCATCAGTCCAAACCCTGCTTCCTTCATCACATTTTCTTTTCTAACTCTGCCTCATTTGTCACCTTCTTTCACATATAAGTAACCTGGTAATTACCTAGCCCACCCAGATAATCAAGGATAAGATCCCTATCTGAAGGTCCATAACCTGATCACATCTGCAAAGCATCTTTGACCATGTAAGGTAACATGTTCACAGGTTGCCGCAATTTGGAAATGAACATCTTTGCATTGGACTACCACGTATGTCATTATCAAGTTCTTTCTTATCAATTAGAATTAACTTCAGAGTAAATATATTCTCATTGTTTCCATAAACATTCTTCACAATAAAATTTTCAATGGGTAAAATTTATTAAATGTATTATTAATCAGGATGCGTTTAGTTGCAAGAAACAGAAATCCCAACTCAGCTAAAGGGGATTTATTGACTCACAAAACTCAAACGTCCACAAGGTTAATGGGTCTTTGAGCAAGGTTAACGCAAAATAGCTCAGTGATTCCAAAGACCCAAAGACACAGTTTCTTTCCATTTTTCCTGTTTACTTTCCAGAGTGTCAGGCTGCCTCCTCTCAAGTCCTCAAGATGGTCACAGAAGGCATGAGAACTACATTCTTCCTTATCTTGTTTTCTAAGAAAGAAAGCCCCTCTACTCCAAGGTCTGAACCAACCACAATGAAATGTTTATCTCTGATCCAATCACTGTGGCAACATGAATGGGATGTCATTATTGGCTTTGGTCAATTAGACCTATTACTGGAGCTAGGTGTTAGGACCAATCAATCAATCCATCCCACTCAATCTTCCAAATGCAAAAACTAGACAATAGTGATTTGAAGCTGAGAAGGCAACCAATGTTGCCCACACATATCCATACCTAGCAGAATAAGACTTCTCATAGATAATTTTATGGTTACCAATAACAAACATTTTATATTGCTTTGCACCTTATAAAGTGTCTTCAGATACCTAATGTTATTACTTTGAGATAGTAAAAGTAGGCTGGACTAATTCTCATTTTATGAATAATGAAAACCACTAGGTACAAATGCTGGGACTCAAGTTCAGGAAGCTCAGGTAGTCTAAGACTGGGTACCATATTTTCGCAGTAACAAACAACCTTATAAGATTAATACTAGGCCATCAATACTGCCTTGTATCTTTACCAGGTTTGTGATTCTGATTAAGCAGTCTGCAGTATTAATTAAGGAAAACATATTTTTTTGCTCTAAAGTAGTATCCAAACTCACTCTCATGCACTTTAACTCTTAGGTTTATGGGTTTCCATAGAGTTATGTACTCCTTAATATGCAGTTCTCTCTCCCCTCTTATACCTATTAGGAAACTTAGAACAACTGTCTTAGTTTGCCAGAGCTGCTATCACAAAATGTACAAACTTGTTCTGTCTTAGCAACAATATTGGCTCATGGTTTGGAGGCTAGAAGAGGTCCAAAACTAAGATATCAGCAGGGGTTGCTTTCTCCATGAAGACTGTAGTAGTTTGATGCTGGCTGCCATTAATCCTTTGGGTTCTTTAGCTTATATCTCCTTCCTATCACATGGCATTGTCCTCTCCTCTCCACCTAATCTCCTTGTCTCTGATGACTTCATGCTTCTTCTTGAGCCTTCTCTTCATAATCCTCCAGTAATACAGTGTAAGACCCACCCTGCTTCAGTTGACTACACCTTAACTAAAATCAACATCTTCAAAAAGTGTTATTTTCAATGGGTTCACACCCAGAGGAACTCTAGTCAAGATTAAGAATGTGTGTTTATTGGGGTACATAATACAACCTACCACAACATTTGTGCATCCTTCCAGAGTTGAGAAAATTCTTTAAACTATAAATATACCTGAGAATATTTTGAAGCACAGAATGCCATTTCTTTACAGAATATCCCATTGTACCATCCAGCTAGAGCCTTTGTACACTCATATAACTTCATGGTTTAAAGAGCCTGAGAAATCCATTCAAGCCATCCAAATAATGTTTGAATTCTTACTGAAGTATTTCAAGTAATTGACAGTCCAGCTTTTTATTTAAAAAACTCACTATTTTTCCTCATTCCTGACAACAAAAAAAACAAAACTGTTCCATCCTTGATTAACTCTAAAAAGTAAAAAATGAAAAATAACACCTTTTAGTAACAACTTTCCAGAGAGTCTTCTCACTGAAGACAGGTAATTAGGTCTTCTTCCCCCAAATCTCTTATTTTCATGTTAAAAGAAGCATATTCTTGTTTAAACTCAGAGACGAGTATAAGAACTGTCTATAAAACATTTGTTTCCGATATTCTATATTCATAAATGTTTTTTCACTGTTGTTCATAGATGTCTGGACAAGCATGAGGGGCACTGACTCTAATACAGGGGAATCATGACAGGACTGCTTATATCAGTTTTGCAGTACAGTAGTGTTTTCATTTCTTAGGCTGCTAAAAGCAAAATACTACGAAATGGTTATGCTTGAACAAAGGGAATTTATTAGCTTATAGTTTGGTGGCCGAGAAAACGTCCAAATCAAGGCATCATCAAGATGATGCTTTCTTCCCAAATACCAGCTGCTAGCAGTCCTTGGCTTCTCTGCCACATGGCAAAGCAAATGGCGACATCTGCTGGTCTCTCCCTTCTCTTCCAGTTTTCATGTTTCTCTTTCTTCTTTTCCATGTCTTTCTCTCACTCTGTCTGAAATTCATTCTGTTTATGTAGGTCTCCAGTAACAGTGTTAAGACCCATCCTGAATAAAATGGGTCACACCCTAACTGAAGCATTCTCATCAAAAGTCCTACTTACAATGGGTTTACATCCACAGGGATGGATTATATTTAAGAGCATGTTTTTCTGGAGTACATACACATTCAAACCACTACAAGTAGCCAGCACACACCTACCTTATATAAAAGGTATAGCAGCAATATAAAAGCTTCATTTAATTAGGTCTAAGGTTTACATTAAACTTAATGGTTCCTCGTGCTGTATAAGACTCTCCAAATGACAAGAAAATCAGCCAGCATTTCTCAGCTAGTAGCCAAATTTCCTATAAATTTTTGTTAATTTACCTTCACAAATCACTAATTATTATTGCAATACTCTAACTCCAAATACCCTCCTTTCCTCATCCAAGAGAACCTCAAAATTGCTTACCGCTATTAAGAAAGGATCCATAATCCTCACACACTTAGAAGCCCCCACTAGATATCCCTGATTCAATATTACTTATTATAAGTAGTATAATATATAAGTATTACTTATTATATGATAGTTCACAAATTTAACAAAAAAAAAAACTTGCAGATTATATGCTATCTCACCTTTAATTTATTCTTGAAATATATAGTTCTCTCAGAAATAAATCAGTTCTGATGGATAGATTCATTTCCCTTGCCAGGATCTGCTAGAAGACAAAGAATAAAAGAACAAATATTTATATTGATAGTAGATATGATTTTGAGTTAGAATATGACTTGAAAATTTTTTTAAATCAAAGAGCTGGGAGCAGATATAGCTCAAGTGGTTGAGTGCCTGCTTCCCATGTATGAGGTACCAAGTTCAATCCCCAGGGCCTCTTAAAAATAAATAAATAAATAGTCTATTATTTTTTAAAAAGATAGCTTTCCTGTGGTCTGATATTCTACTATTATCTAAGGAGAAAGTCATATAAACATGTATTTTTTTTCAAAGCTTCATATTATTATCCAAATAACAGAGATAAATTGGCAGTGATATTTAAGCAGCATGGTGATAGTAGGACAGGGGCAGCAACCAAAATCTTAATGTTCTTTTGAACACCTCCATGTAGATTTTAGGTAAATGCCCTTGAAATGGGTTATAAATATGTTCTGTTTATTGTTGTTTATTCTAACAATGAGTTAATGCTTCTTCTTGTCAAAGAGCTATGGCCTTAACCATGGCCAAAATATGCTTAATTTCTCTTTCCCAATCTTAGAAATTCCAATTTATCTTTCTAGAAACAGGGCACATATTTCTCAATTACTAAATATCTCTCTAAAGCTTTTATCACTTACTGAAACCTCCACTATCCTTATCATTAACCATCTTCAGGAAAATAAAAAGAATTAGTGAAGTTCTAAAACTAAAATTAGAATAGCTCTCAGAAACACATAAACTTCTATTAGCCTGAATGACAACAAAATCTGCCTTCTCTGGGACCCACAGTTTATCTCCTTATGAGTCAATAACAGACTGCCCCATTCACTTGAATATTTTACTTCTAAAACTGGATTTTACAATATTACTGATTAATGTTGCTAAAACTGTGAGACTCTGTGATGCCTTAAGTTTTATCACCAACAAGTTGAGCTGCATTTCCAAAACACCCACTGCATGATCTAAAATCTTCAGACATAGAAATCTTGGAAAAGGCATCATAGAAAACTCCCCTTTAGCCTCAATGCAAAGAACCTTGCTAGGGACTGTTAACATAAGACCCAACAGTAAAACTTCAAGGTGTTGATCCATGAGTTATGATTTCCAAATAAAATACACATCAGTTTCTCATAAACACTGGAAATCCATTCCACAGGGAAACCTCAAATTGAGGATTCTTATAAATTCTCCAGAAGGTAATGGGTACAGAAGTAGACAGCTTCTACGCCACATGACAAAATAAGATTAATTTTCTGAATTCTCCATGCTTATAATTTTCTCTCACTCTACTACTAATATTGCCTATTACTATAGTTGACCACCTCCCATTAGTTGACTAAAAGATTTATCAAGAAGGTCTTTTTCCAGTTGCATAGCTGATTGGTGCTTAGTAGTAATCCCTTGGTGCCAGGGAGGCTTATCCCCAGGAGTCATATCCCATGCTGGAGGTAAGGTAATGTATTTATATGCTGAGTTTGGCTTAGAAAGAGGCCACATTTGAGCAACAAGGAGGCTCCCAGGAGGCAACTCTTAGGCACCCTATAATACTAAGCTATGTTTCAATTTCAAGAATAAAGGCTCACATGCACAGTCATCAATATCAAGGGCCCATCAGTGGACCATCCTCCTTCATTAGTCATTGTCCCTGTATTCAGGGGATTCTTGCTGATCCACTGGTGAAAGTGGCAGAGCTCCTTAGGTTAGGAATTTGATATTCCTTTGGTTATTTTGTGAATCTCCACCCACTGTGACAATGCCCCATGAACATTTGAACACATTTGTATGCCTTATATGTATGCCCAGGTGAGCTTCCTCCCATGTATCCCCAATCACTGTCACCCCTCACCAATGATCCTCCCTTGCCACGGTTGTAACACTACTGTCATCCAAAACTTCTTAAAAAATGAAGCCAATAAAATAGTCAAATACAATTTATAAGAAAATTGAATAATAATGATCATTTTAAAAATGAAAAACCTAGTTGTCACACCTATTCTCCAGTTCATTGGTCTCACCCAGGACAACTAACAAGGAGGTGATGGTGGACAACTACCATACCAAGATAGTTGAGAGAGAGAAAGCCTACAACTGCAAACAAGAGAGGCCCATCCATTGGCTCTATGGGATCGTAGTACTCTCTCAATTAGAGGTGGAGTGGACATCACCATCTCAGAATCCTCAAGATTGGGGAATGAACTATGTACAAAAGTAGACTTACTGGTATTCTACTATAGACTTATTGTGATTCTAGCAATGGAAGAAATTATATCATTGAGGTGGAGACAGTGGCCACTAGAGGTTCTGAGGACAGGGAGAGGGAAAAACAGGTGTAACACGGGAGCATTTTCAGGACTTGGGAATTGTCCTGGTAGGAACAAGTCCAGCACTATAGCTAGAACATGGTGATCTCCTTTTAAATATAAACAATTTCCCAGCACAACAATATCTGCTAAGTTCACTGTGCACTATGATGGACCAAGATAAAAAACAAAACCATTCTGTAGTCATGTCTGAACACAGACAAAACCAAAAGCATTCCCAAAGCACAAAATAACAAAACATTCCCTTATCCTAGCTATAAAAATGACTTTTTTTTTTTTTATCAAGTACATTCTTAGGTTTGCTCCATTCTTCCTGCCTTCAGGTGAGAACTATCAATATGGCCAATTATAGAATTACCCTCACTTCCTGACAGCATTCATTCCAGAGAAAAGGTCCTGCTTCCTTGACCTCTTTTCATTATCACCTAACACAAGTCCAAATCTAATAAGTCCTTTCTGGTATACCTGTACTGACACATCCCATTTTACTCAGGAGGTGTAGTCTCTCTGGTTGCCAGCAATCAGATTTATTTCTGGTGGTCTGTGACTGGAGGTCATTAACAGCACAACTAGGATTTGGACATGTTCATCTTTGTCAAGATGCTCACAGAAGTCCTCCCTACAATGGTGATACTTGATCAGAGGCCTGTAAAACGTGAGGCAGAGTCATTTGGAATCAGGCGGAAAAGTGTTCTAAGCAAAGGGAATGGTTAACACAAAGGCCACGAGATATGCGGATGTTTGGTATCATCGAAGAACACAAGGGAAGGTAGTATGTCTAGTGTAGTGAGAAAGAAAAAAGGATATAAGTAAGAGCTGGTATTTGAGAGAAAACAGATACATAATAATGTAGAGTCTTGAAGATCATGGCAAAGACAGTTAATTTTATTCTAATGGTTAAGGAAAGAGGGTTTTGAGGGTCTTTTTTTTTTTTTCCTTTTGAGGTACTGGGGATGGGGCTTGAACCACAGACTTTATATGTGGGAAGTCAGTGCTCAACCACTGGGATACACTGGCTCCCTTGAGTTGGCTTTTTTGTTTGTTTGCGTTTTTAAATTTTGTTTTTAGGAGGTAGCAGGAATTGAACCTGGGATCTCATGTGTGGGAAACAGGTGCTCAATCACTTGAGCTACATCCGCTCTACAGGAAAAAGGGTTTTGAAAAGAAGAGATAAGTGTTTTTATTTTATTTTATTTTTTTATTTACTTATCTCTCTCTACCCCCTCATTGTTTGCATTTCCTGTGTCTATTCATCTTCTTTGTTTCTTTTAGGAGACACCAGGAACCAAACCTAATCTCGTAAGCCACCTCCGTTCCCTGCTTTGTTAAGTCTCTCATTATGTTTTACCTCTAGTGTCTCTTGTTGTGTCATCTTGTCGCGTCAGCTTGCCACGCCTGCGTACCAGCTCGCAGCCCTGCTCATCCTCTTTAGGAGGCAACGGGAACCTCTGCTCCCTGCTTTGTTATATCTCTCATTAAGTTTTTCTTCTTGTGTCTCTTGTTGCGTCATCTTGTTGTGTCAGCTTGCAGCACCTGGCTGTCACCCCAGCTAGCTGTCTTCTTTAGGTGGCACTAGGAACCAAACCACAGCTCTCCCATGTGGTAGGCAGGAGCCCAATCACTTGAGCCACATCCACTTCCCAGAGAAGTGCTTTTAAAAAATTAATATGGCTTCTGAATGTAGAACAGGCTAAGGGGTTGGAGGAGACAAGAGTCGATATAAGGATTAAAAGTAAGGGGTACTTACATCCTGGAGCCTTGCCACCAACCATAGACCACAGTTCACACTGTAGACCACACTCTCTCCCACTCAGTTCTGAGTGGTGTGTGCTGATTTAAAATGGCCTACATCCATTGCCACAACAGTACTCAGGACAACCTCCAACTCCCAAAGAAGCCCCTGTATTTCAACTGCTCATCCCCTCCCTACCCAAAAACTGTCAAGTGGCCACTGGCTCCACCTCATTGTTATAATTTCTTGCATTGCAAGAATCACCATATGTGAGCAAGGATGTGTAAGTTCATTGAGGTTGGTGGGCCACACTGTGGGAGATGTTTGTGTGGGATGTGGTGGGAGGTGTGGGAGGTGGGCAACATAGGAATCCCAGTGGGTTCCGTGTAATATTTTAGGTAATCTAAGCACCTCTTAAAATATATGTATATATATATATATATATATATATATATATATATAAATAACATTTTTGTAAGCAAATACACATATATGCATATATATTTATATATCATTTTGCAAATGTTAGTATGTATTGTGAGAATTTTGATTTTTACCCATAATAATAATAAAAAAATAAATAAAGTAAGGGGTATTGCAGTATTCCAAAAGAAAATAATGATGTATTTGATAAGTTATAGATGGGAAGTGGTGAGCTTTACAATATATTTTTAAAGACAGAGCCATTTGTATTTGCTGATGAATGGATGGATGTGGGCTATGAGAGAAAAAGAGAAGACAAGGATGAATTTAAATTTTTTGCTTAAGCAGTTGGGTGAATGGTAATGTTAAGTTACTAAAATGGGGGAAATAATGGAAGTATTACTTAGAGAACATTAAATTAAGAGTTTTGTTTTCGATTTTCTAAAGTACTTAGATACTCATTAGAAATCCAAGTAGGCATGTTAAATAAATGTTAATACCACACAGAACCCCTTTTGGTAATCTAAGCACCTCTTAAAATATATTTATATATATATAAATAAAATAATAATAATAATAAAAAAAAGAAGTGGAAACAGAGAGATGGAGAGGTGAGGAATTTTCTTGTTTATTGTTTGTCATTTTTTGTTTACTATTATTGTTGAAATAATGAAAATACTCTAATAATGTTTGAAATGATGAATGCACAACTATGAGATTATACCAAATACTATTATTGTACACATTGAATGAATTGTATGCTTTGTTAATATGTACCAATAAAATAGATTTGTTTAATAAAAAAAAAAATGTTAAAGTGGATGTACAAAGCTATAGCTCAAAACAGGTGAGACTACAGATAAAAATTTGAGAGTCATCAGCATAAAAATGATACTAAAATCATGAACCTGGATAAATTCAGTTAAAAAGTATAACCAGAGAAAAGCAGATGCCCAAGGACTGAGCCTTGGGATACTTCATTTACAGGTCAGGAGGAGAAAGAGCATCCAGCAAAGGAGATTTCAAAGGAACAACTGGTAGGGTAGAGGAAGAAAGAAAAGAAAAGAAAAGAAAAAACAGAGTGTGTGGAATGCTCTTTCAAAAAGGAGAAATTAATTGACCATGTTAAAAGATATTGATCCCTGAATCCTCAGGATTGGGGAATGAACTATGGACTAAAGTAGACTTACCAGTATTCTACTATAGACTTATTGTGATTCTAGCAATGGAAGAAATATCATTGATGTGGAGGTAGTGGCCATGGGAGGTTCTGAGGGTAGAGAGAGGGAAACACAGGTATAATACGGGGGCATTTTCAGGACTAGCGAATCGTCCTGAATGACATTACAATGATAGGTACAGGCCATTATATATCTTGCCATAACCTACAGAATTTAGTGGGAGAGAATGTATACTACAATGTAAACTATAATCTGTGCTTAGTGGCAATGCTCCAAAATGTGTTTATCAATTGCTATGAATGTACCACACTAATGAAAGTTGTTGCTAACATGGGAAAATGTGGGAGGTGTGGGGAGCAGGGCATACAGGAATCCCCTATATATTCTCTGTAACATTTATGTAACCTAAGTATCTTTTAATAGAAAATTTTAAAACTGGAAAAAGGGATATTGAAAGATTAAATTAGGAAAGGACCAGAAACTGCTCATTAAATTTAGCAGTATGGAAATCACTAGTGACCTTGATAGGAGTAATTTAATGGAGTGTAGGAGACACAAAGCTGGACTGGAATGGGTTCAATAAAGAAATGGTAGGAGATTGAGTGGAGACAATTAGTATAATCAATTTATCTGAGGAATTTTGCTATACAGAACAGAGATATTAGGAGGTAGTTAGAGAGGAATGTTGGGGCAAGGAAGGGTTTTTCAATATTAGAATTACATAGCATGTTGGTATGCTGGTGGGAATGATCCAACAGTGACAGAGAGTTTGATGCTGCAGGAGACAGATAGTTGCCGGAGCAAAGTCCTTGAGAGGCAAGAACAGATGAGATCTAAGGGACAAGTACAGGAAATAGAATAAGTACTGGATTTGGCATCAGAAGATCTGAGTTCATGGCCCAGTTCAGGTGCTCACCTGATATGTAAACCTTTGAAGCTCACTTATCTACAACTCCAGTTTTCTTCATGTCTATAATGCTTCCTACCTCACAAGGATGTTGTGAAGATCAAATACAATAATGAATGTCAAAGAACTTTGCAACCTCTAGAGTGCTATGCAAGCATAGACAATTATTTTCATTTAATCTGGAGAGGAAATTGGAACACATAATTTTGGAGCATGAGGGACTTCCAGGGAAGAAAAGCCTGAGTGCTTGAGTGGGACACCTAAGTGGCAGGATCTCGACAGATAGAGGTCATGAGCCAGAGAAGGGGACCACCAAGAGTAAGAAGAAAGTACAGAAACTGAAATGTAAAGAGATCAGGCATTAATTTCTCAATCTTGCATTTAACCAGTGACTGAGGTGAAAGAAATTGCCCTATAATCAAATGACTGTCGAGTCCTCTGCTATCCTTGGTAATCAAGCTTATGATAAAGTATTGCATTCCAAAAATGCAAAGCATTGTTATGGACAGCATGTCCCTCTTCCTAATCTGTACCCTTATTTCCAAGGCCATCATGATAACAAAACAGGTCTCATATTGGTCAAAGAGTAATATCAGTAAGTTTTAGGAGTTCTAGGTTTTTAAACACAGCCAAATCTTCCCTCTAATCAATGGCAATAAATCCAGAAGAAAAGTGGGGTCAAGAAGCCCAAGCCACAAATCCTTGTTAGCAAGAATTTACAATGGCTTCTGATATTTTCCCTTTCCTACAATCTTCTCTTCTACATACTGAGGCATAGAGAATGGGTATAAGGCTTACTTCTAGCTCCAAATCCTTTATTTCAGATAGCCTAATCATCCCTCAACACTATTCAACCTTGAAATTCAACACCAAACAATCATCTTCATCAGAGCACATTTCCCTCTCCTCTGGATTCTTCTTTCATCGGTTTAAACCACAAAGCTCCTATATCTAAGCAAAGAAAACAAAAAGAGAAATGAAGTTAAAGGCACTAAATTTTCATTATCCAAAATTTCCAATAATTGATGCCCAAAATGTTAGCTAGGCTTGGTTTCATTTTTTGCTTGAATTGCATAATTTTATTATTATTATAGGTAACAAAATTACTAAGTACCACATACTTTGCACAGATTTCAAGAGTTCCAAAAAGTTTTACATTTTTATTCATGTTTTATGGTTGAGAAAACTGAAGCCCAAAGAAGTTAAGTAACTTGCCCAAATTTGCATATCAAGAAAGGTGAAATTTGTACCCAAATAATCTGGATCCAGATTCGAGGCATTCAATCTCTCAAGCAGAGAGCTGACTAAAATCTCAACTCCATTACCCTTCTCTCATCTCTGTGTTTTTATATGGCTTAGGCAAGAAAACATGAAAAGAAAATATAAAAGCCCCTGTCTTAGTTTGTCAGACTGATATCTCACAATATGTTGGCTTAAAGAACAGTAATTTATTGTCTCACGGTTTCAGAGTTTAAAGGCTTACATCCTCCCAGGGTTTTAGACATCCCCTGCTGGCTTGCCGGCGTTCTTTGGGGTACCTCATCTTGTACCTCTGGTCCCGTCACTTGGTGATGTCTTCTCTTTTCTCTTCTGGGTTCCCACTGACTTCTTTTTTTTTTTTTTTTTTTTTTTTTTCTTCTTTATTTCAAAAGAAATTTTAGATTATATAAAAGTTATAACGAAAATATAGGGGATTACCATATATCCCACTCCTCACTCTCCCATACTTTTCCCCATTAACAATATCTTTCATCAGTGTGGTACAATTGTTACAATTGATAAACACATATTGAAGCATTGCTTCTAACCATGAACTATAGTTTACATTAAGGTTTACACTTTGCAACACACAATTATATAGGTTTTGACTAAATGTATAATAAGCTGTATCCATTATTGCAATATCATGCAGAACAATTCCAATGTCCTGAAAATGCCCCATGTTACACTTATTCTTCCCTCTCCCTCCCCTCAGAAACTCTGGTGACTACTGCATTTATATCAATGTTACAAGTTTTCCCATTACTAGAATATTAATAAGTCTACTTTGGTCAATACCTGCGTTATCACCTTACATGTGTTAATTCCTCAATCTTGAGGATTTGGGGATGGTGATGCCCACTCTGCTTCCAATTGAGAGAGGTCTTAGATCCCATTGGGAAGAGGGAAAGCACTGTCTTGATTGCAGTTATAGATAATGTCTGGATTTTGGGGGGATGGGCATTGTCAATCATATCGTTTTGTTAGTTGTCCTGGGCAAGTCCAAAGAATTGGAGAATAGGTATTTGCTGCAACTCTGCTGATATTCAGGGCTTAACCCACATATGAAGAGACTGAAGATTTAAGACTCTGGGACATATATTTAACAGGTATAGTGCTAATTATAGGTTCAAATTAAAGGAGCAGAAGAACCACATGTAGGGAAATTATAAATGAGTCTAACTCTGATACATTGGGGATATAGGTTAACATATATTCCATGGTAAAGTTATCATATATTCCAAGGTAAGGCCACCTATGGGGTACCAATTTCCTGGGATTGTCTGCTTTGCCTATAGTATACAGATGTCTCTAGAGTCCTCAGGAGCACCCCTGCTTGAGGCATTATTTACTGTGGCATCCTCCTGAGATGTCCCAGTGATTTCTGACTCCTTCCTATGGCTTTCTCTTTATAAAGGCTCCAATAATCCAGATTAAGACCCAACTTCATTCACACCTTAATTTAGGATAACATCTTCAAGAGATCCTATTTATAATGGGTTCACATCTACATGAATGTGAATTAAGGTTAAGAACATGCTAAATTGGGGTACATAATTCAATGTATCACAGCCCCTAACCTAATATTAAGCACATAGTAGGCAATCATTAAATAGTAGTTCATTTAATCATATATAAACACATACTAAACATTTAGATATCTAAGTCTTGGCTTCCCATTAAGTTCACTTAGTGACAATTGCAAGATCTGCAACTTCAGTCCCCACAGAATTAACTTTTTCTAACTAGTGGTGAAGCCAAGCTGATGTCATTGCTTAGAAGATCCCGAGGACCTAAAGACTATATAATTCCTATGGAACAAAACCAGCATTGCAGCTGGTTTCTTTCTCTATAGATTCCCCTCAGTTGCTTGAAGGTAGAATAATCCATCTGAAACCACAACTTAAAACTTGCACCTAGAGTGTGCTGCAAAGGAAATACGATGGTTAGTCTACCTTGGGTTTCTTAATACTTAAGAACAAATTTGAGTTAGAAGCATCCTGATAAACTAGCCCTACCTGAGAAAGTGGTTAATAGTGACTTTTAATGCCTTCTCTTTATCACTGCAGTTTGAAATAGTGCAAAAGTATACCACTGTTGTGCTGCATCTTCAGTTGAAGGGAAACCAAGTCTAGAAAAATTTAATGCAGGGTCTCATGCTTGTGCTTGTTGGAAAATAAGACAATAATGTAGGAACAAAGCTGTGGTTTTGGCAGGAATTCTGAAGTGGTAACTCTCAGCAGAAAACATCACCAAACAACAAAGATATCAGCTTTAACTTATTAGCAAAACTGTGGTCAAGACCCAAGAGAACTGCAAGGCTCTCACCTTCCTTATGGAAAAATGAAGGTAAATGGAATATTTGGCTTGTGAATTTTCAAATAAATTGTTATTTCTACTGGAAGATAATATTCTTCATATTTAAACTGCAAGACTGACAACTCAGTTCCCTGTGAGGTGCTTTGAGCATCAGAAACAACCCAGGGTGAGTTTTATAGACACTTTAGTTTTATTGGTTTTATTTTTGTTTCCTCTCATTTTTCTGAAATGTATGCAACAGGCACCTGATTTTCCTTTTATGCACCATATTTTTGGCATAAACTAACACCAGATTTCTACTGCACTTGGAAACATCTCCATTTTCCAAAGCAATTTTTCTGTGGCTCTACAGAAATACAAATAATAATAGTAATAATAACAATGATACAAAAGATTTGGTTTAAAAATTATGTCCTATAATGAGGGAACATAAATCTCTGTTTCAGACCTAGTTCACAATCTGCACACCCTTTCCTTTCTGTGAGAGTGGAATTTCCATACTGAATTTAAAATAAACCCCTGGCTCCATTCTTGGTCAGTTATTCAGCTTCCAATTTTGCAGCCATGCTTTAAGAACATAATAAGTAACAAAGAAAACAGATGTAATTCATTATGCATTTAAAATAGTTTTTCTGAGTAAAAGCTTTAAGTGAATACTCTAAGAAAAATGTCTAAAGAGTAAAATTAATGCATGTTTATATGAGGTTGTTATAAATATTAATCCAAGCACTAGACACGGTGACTAAGTTTAATTTAAATATTAACTGAAAGACTTCTCCTGCCCCAAATATAGCCTCTTTGCCACAGATCTCCCTTTGCTAATTCCCTGGTCAGACACTACCATTAGCGTCTTTCCTTTAATAAAGACAACATAAATGGCCATTGTCTGCAGACCAGTACAAGAGGTAGAGGACATATTTAAGAAGAAAGGAAGAACTAAAAGCAGAAGAAAGAAGCATCCTCTAGAACTTTTTTATAAGCAATGTGGAGTTGATTCATTAGTCTGGCACAGCACATAATCTTGAGGAATGATATAAAGTATTAGTGTGATCCATGATGGGAAAGAGGTAGGATAGAATGATGGGACCCAAGGACCCAAGAAAGATGAACTCCTTGGCTTGGCCACCCTTGGCATCAAGACAGTGGTATGAAGAAGGCAAGCCAGAGAAAAGAGGTTACCACAGATGCCTACCCAAAGTAGAGCAGGACATCTAGGAGACAAAGAGGGAGATCACTGAGATACATTCTACTTAACACCTCAATTTTGCCTACCAACACACAAAAAATTCATAACAGAGGGCTAGTAGAGTGGAGAAAGCATGGGCTAGCCATCAGGAAACCTGGGCTCTAGACTCAGCTGTCTCCAACTCTATTACCTTGCACCATTTGCATTACCTCTCTGGACCTCATTTTCTCTCTTAGTACAGTGAAAAAATATAGATTAGGTATACTCTCAGTTCCCTTTAAAGATTGAGATCCTGTGTCTTGATATAATGTAGTCACTTCTTATAAAAAATGGTGATGATTGGGTCAATGGCAGCCTAGATTTTTGAACTTTCTATTTTGAAATAATTTCAAACTTAGAGGACAGGGGCAAAAATAATATAGAAGCCATAGAGAGAACTTCAACAGACCCCACCCCAGATACAAATAGCCACCCAATTTTATCATTTTGCCACATTTGTCATATCATTTATCTATCCATCCATCTATCCATCTGTCTGTCTATTTATCTATTTTCTAAATATTTGAGAATAGGTTGTAAACTTCATGTTCCTTAAACACATAATAATTCCATGTTTATTTCCTATGGACAAAAATATTCACTTATGTAACCAAATTTTTCGTATGTTCCAATAATGTCCTTTTGGGCCTTTTCTCCTCCATTATTAGATTGAGTTCAGTATCATGTTTTACATTTGTCATTGCTTCTTAAGTCTCTCTTTCTTTTTTTAATGGTGGAAGCAAAGATACAGCATAAACTTTCCCAACTCAACTACTACCAGGCATACAATTCAGCAGTATTAATTACATTCACAATTTGGCACTATCCTCACCACCTTCCTTAACCAGAACTTTCCAATCACCTCAAATAGAAATGCTACACCCATTTCAGTGGCAGCCTAAGTTAAAAGAAAGCTAGAATAGTGAAACCTCATGTAAAATACAAATATGGGTGATATTGCATATATGAATGTTTCTACAAAATGTAAATACAATTATACTAGAGTGAAGAAAACAGAAAATAGCACTTATATATGGCAGTAGAAGCATAGAGAGATTGAGAGGTGATGAGTATTGTTTGTGTGTTTGCTTGGTTATTGTTTATTAGTATTATTATATTATTATTGGAATAATGACAATGCTCTAAAAATGATTGAAGTGATGAATGCACAACTATGTGATTATACCAAATAACATTGATTGTACACTTTGGGGATAGATTTTTGCTTTATTAATAGGTATCAATAAAATTGATTTATTTTAAAAATGGGCAAAAGATTAAAAAAAAGAACCCACCTGTAAAAGCCCCCTACCTGTCAATCTTTCCTCCCAAATGACAAAATCCTCCCTAACACAGGCCAATATAATGCTTCTAGCCCTGTTGTTCAGGGAGGCAAGTGCGAGACTAACTCTCTGGGCTCCGCCAACTTAATAAAGTTCTCTCCCTTAATTGAAAAAAAAAAAAGAAAGTTAAACAACTACTGATTGTGGACTAGGAGGTCAGACAACAGAACTGGAAGTTGAAAAAGAAAAATGGAGATAATCTAGCCTTAAAAATCCAGTTTAAGAATGAGCAAATCTGCCCTCAGGTGAGGGGTACAGGATAGGCAGCTTCTGTGAGCCGTCTCCAGATTTTCCAGTACTTCCCGGGTTTTATCCATTCTCCTCTAAAGAATTGTTCAAAAAATACCACAGGCACGTTGTCAGCTGCCCATCAACATGGCGAAAATTTTCTGTCCTCTGAAAGCTACATCATGCAAATTACAGTTCTAGGGCATAGTGGGAGAACCAACACAGGAGCAAGTATTTGAGTCAATGAAAAGTGCATTCAACAGGACAGTAAGACTCAGATTTGTGTGACCTTGGGCAAATTACTTATTTGAGGGAAGGGAGTCTTAATTTCTTTGCCCATAAAAATCTATAACCTAAGTCTAAGCACTGTTATCTTACTACAAAAAGAGAAAACTTACTCTCTTTCCCTCCTCTCTCTTCCCTTAATTATTCAAGGCTGTTTTACATCTCTTAGTGAAACAATCTATTTTTTTTATTTCAAAACTGTGTGATTACTACCTACTATGTGTCCAGCATGACTTAAGATGCCTAAAAGGATATTTAAAAAAAAAACAAAAAACATAAAAGAAACAAAATAAGGAAAAGAAAAAAAAAGAAGCATAAGATATTTGACCATGAATTCTACATGGAAAGAAAATTCATAAATACTCAAGAAATTAAATGACAATATGATTGATGTAGATATTAAGGGCTATGCTTTTCTTCCAATTCTTGACAGGAGTGTCCAACAAAGAGAATGGAGGAGGCTGTCCTACTCAATCAAACTTCTGTAGTAGTTCATTTTAGGCTTAGAGGTTTATCTGTAAATCAGAAGGTGCAGATGTTTGTGTTTGCCATGTTCCTCATTTTCTACGTCCTGACACTGTTTGGGAACATTCTCATTGTCATAACTATAATGTATGACCGCCGGCTCCACACCCCAATGTATTTCTTTCTCAGCAACCTGTCCTTTATCGACATCTGCCACTCAACTGTCACTGTCCCCAAAATGCTAATAGACACCTGGTCAGAGGAGAAGCTCATCCCCTTTGATGCCTGTGTGGCCCAGATGTTCTTCCTGCACCTCTTTGCCTGCACAGAGATCTTTCTCCTCACTGTCATGGCCTATGATCGGTATGTGGCCATTTGCAAACCTCTGCTGTACATGACAGTGATGAACTGGAAGGTATGTGTGCTGCTGGCTGTGGCCCTCTGGACAGGGGGGACCATCCACTCCATAGCCCTGACCTCCCTCACCATCAAGCTACCCTACTGTGGTCCTGATGAGATTGACAACTTCTTCTGTGATGTCCCTCAGGTGATCAAACTGGCCTGCACTGATACCCATGTCATAGAGATTCTCATTGTCTCCAACAGTGGGCTGATCTCTGTGGTCTGTTTCGTGGTCCTTGTAGTGTCCTATGCAGTCATCTTGGTAAATCTGAGACAGCGAATCTCCAAGGGTAGGCGGAAAGCCCTGTCCACCTGTACAGCCCACCTCACCGTAGTCACACTGTTCCTGGGGCACTGCATATTCATCTATTCCCGCCCATCCACTAGCCTCCCAGAGGACAAGGTGGTGTCTGTGTTTTTTACTGCTGTCACCCCCCTGCTAAACCCCATCATCTATACCCTTAGGAATGAAGACATGAAGAATGCCTTGAACAAGTTAATGGGGAGAAGGGAAAGGAAAGAAGAAAAATGAAAATGATTAAGCCCTTAGGATGCTTGATGTTCCAAATCAAAGAAATGTCTTGCAAAAACTAAGTTACATACCGTATTTATCAGACTACATGACTCATAAAATTAGCCTCTGGTTTAATATCTGACACTCATATCAACAGCTATAATTTTTTATATCTTCCATGTGCTAGAAATTGTTCTGGGCATTTTGCATCTACTTAATTCTCATTACAACACTGTGAGGTAGGTATTATTTTCCTCATTTATATATATATATATATGAAGAGTCTAAATCACAAAGAAAATGGATTGCATGGCCAAAGTCACCCAGCTAGGAAATGATAAAGGAAGGATTTGAACCAAAGTTTATCAAGAAACAAATTCATGCTATTTTCATTATGCCATGCTACCTCTCCCTGGTTTTGTCTTAGACTAATACCCAAAGTCTTACAAACCTTCAGATTTCTGGGCAGCCCTTGCCTACATCATTTACTCAGACACTTGTTAAACAGATTAGCAAACACTGGTGAATCAGACAAGCTGAGTTTGATATGACTTTAGTGATTTAGAAGATTTCAAGCCACTGAAGTTATTGTTACCTTCAAGTGTTAGGTCAACAGCCTAACATCAAAGCAAAGATTTGACAATGTTTTATTATTCAATCTTTTAACAAATAATTACTGAGCATTTCTTATATGATAATAAATTAAACTCCTTCCTGGAGTTTTATATACTAGGTTTATAATAATAAATTAAACTCCTTCATGGAGTTTACCATCTAGTAAAGATAGAAAACAAAAATATAAGCAAATAAATTGTAATTACAGATTGTGAAAATGCTATAAAAATAGTGTGGGTGCTGTTAGAGAGATATGGAAGAGACTGTCTTTAGATTGGGTGGTCAAGGAGCACTTCTTTGAGGATATAGCATTTAAGCTATGATCTGAAAGATGAAAAGGAGCCAACTATGAGAAAAGAGAGGTGACATTTTAGGCAGAGGAAAAAGCAGGAGCAAAGACCTCAGTTGGGGATAGACCTTGGCTTGTTCCAGAAATTAAAAAAAACAGTGTGGTTACACCTTAGCTTACAAAGCAGGGAGTGGTGAAAAATGATATTATAGAGTTAAAAAGAAACTTTTCTAGTACTCTCAGGGAGTTTAGAATCTTTTTTAGTGGAATGGGAAGCCACCAGAATGGTAAAGCCCAGACGTGACATGATACGATTTATGTTTTAATGAAATTATCCTAGTTGATATGTAGAGGATTCTTCCAACTAAGTATTCATTACTTAACAATTAATATTCATCCAGGCTATACTCAGATCTCGGAGAAGACACAGAGTATACTGAGTTGAATAAAACATGGATCTCCCATATAGTTATCTTCAATGTTAGCACTGTGGAGAGAGTTTAAAAGTGGTATATGTTGAGTAAACTGGGAAGATGAATAATGAGAAGGGGTTATTCCAGGCAAAGGTGCCTCACGTTCTTATATACAAAAGAATATGGCATATTGGAAATCAACAGTTCACTCTGACACCATTAGTGAGAAGTGATGCAACTGGGATTTCCAAGGCAATCATGAAAGTGTGGTCAACAAACCTTTGGGCCACAAGACCCATCTCATATTTTATGTAGTTTTGCCAGAAACAGTATAAGTTAATGTCCAAGAGACAAATCTAATAATTAATAAAGTAGTCTCTTTTCCAAGAAAACCCTCTGCATAGTATGAAATTACATTCGTGTGGACAAATTTCTGGAGTAAATGAGATGAATTTGAGAAGTATAGAATTTGTAGGAAAGAAATACTCTTTTATTAGAAGCAATGGCAGACAACAAGGAGAAACAGCTTATCAAAGGGGCCAAAGAGAACCATCTTGTGCAGGAATCATACACAATGTGATAGACAAGGTGGTACTTCATGGCAATCTTCAAGATTACAGCCAGTAAAATGTAGGATCAACAATGTCACGTTTGCATATTGGTTTGTATGTTTCTTTTCCCTAGCATGCAAAATTCCTAATAATACCTATTTTTAATCACATTAGTCCTCACAATTCCCTGGAGAAATAAAATAAAACATTTATTCTCCATTTTGCAGAAAAATCTTATAAACTCAGGCACAAGATAAAATTTGTTTATTACTCACTATGGAATAAAGAATAAAATGAAAATATTTTGATTCTTGGTTCCATGGTTGACTTTCTATAAAGGGGAAAGGAGGAACATTATAAACCCACATAATATTTATTCTGCAACTTTGTGTTTAACAATTCAATTAATCGAGTTACAACCACCTTTCATGCACTACGTTAGCTAATATTGCTGTGATGCCAAGAAACGGGCATTGGGAATTTATTTCTGTACAATATGTACTAATGGGTATTAATACCTGTGTGTATGAAAGCATAGAAAATAGAGGCATAATTAGATGCAGAATCACTTTTCTAAGTTTTCATTTCATCAAAAAATATATAAAAATCTTATTTTGACTTGGGTTTTATATGAGAATTTTTAGGAACTGACAGCATGCTCCATTTGTTTGTCAGTTTGAAAGTAATGATATTTAGATATTTCCTTGAGCACCTCCCAGTTTAATAAATTGGTTTTTGTGCTTTTGAATACATTATGCAATTTCAATCATTTCTTAGCTTTTGGCCAGAATTAGCAAGTCATCCACTCTGGATTCTGTGTGCCAGTGATGTGTGGATGCCTCTTTTGTTGGGCATCTGGCTTTCCAGAATATGCTTAAGCGATATTTCTACATGTTCACAAAACATGAACACAATAAAGGCTCAAAGACTCCAATCAATTATAATTTCAAAATAAGAAAAAAAGAGAAGATATATTTTTAGTAATAACTACACTCTATTTCATTCCATTAGCTCCAATAAATGGGTATTATAGCTAATATATATGGTAGCTCTCTGATTTTCTATAGGATCTTCAACTATAGTTAACCCAACTACTTTCAGTCACAGTATATCATCCTCTTCACCTAAGGTATTTGTCATGACGCTCCTTTGAAATGGACTGGTCCATTCCACAATAAATTGATACACTTCAGGCTAGAAAGTGATACTAGTTAACTCAGGAAATCAACAACTCTAAAATTATGTAGGGCCAAGATGGCATTAGTGTAGGAGGCACACACTGCAAGCTCCCAGAGCAAGGCGGATTGTGGACGGGGTCCTGCCCGGGGGGTCTGTGCTGTGCACGCGTGGAGTGAGACATCTATCTGCGCGGATCGGCGGCGTAGACGGAACGGTGGAGATTCGTGAGTTTTGAGGCTGCCGGTGGAGGTTGGCACGGGCGGCTGAGCTCTGCGGTTAGGGAAAAAAAAAACAAAATTAAATAAAACGGCCATTTGGAGCCGCGGGCGGGACGAAAATGTTTTATTTTCTGGGGATCTGGCTGCCTGGCGCCCCTTGGACCTTGTGTGAACAGAACAAACGAGCTAATCAGCACCTGGTGAACCAGAGGGCGGATTTTGGTCAGGGAACAGAGCTGATTTCCCTAGCCACCCAGGGATAAGACCGGGGCTGCTGTGGAGCCAGGAAGAAGGGACACTTCCCAAAAAAAGGGAGGGTTCTGTTGGAAGACAAGGAAGGGTATTTTATATTTTTAGACATCGATCTGGCTGCCTGTACCACCCCATAGCTTTGGGGAGCAGATAAGCCGACCTGAAGCAGCATCAGGCTGAGAGCAGACGCGAATCTGCACTCAAACTGATTTACTTAGCAGCCTGGTGACACTAGAGCTCGGCTCCAGAAGGGGCGGAATCCGCCCTCGTTAGCACTCCTCACTGACTAACAACAGAGCTACAGCTAACCTGGGGAGTCCGGAAAGTGGGACGTGCTTGATTAATTTCCACAGGCCCAACTAGGGTCCCTTTGGTAAGGGGGTTGGTCTAGAGGAGGAATTATTTTGGGTCCTGCATTTGGCTAAAAAAATAAAAATTAAAAAAAAAAGTGAGGTCACCTCAACAAATGAAAAATAAATTCTTTTAAATTTAGTTTAATAGCTAAAAGCCGCATCAGGACCTGCGTATAGAACCCTGTGGGGAAATTGATTGATAAACACAAATAGGCAGGAAGGATCCACGTAGACCCTAGGGTAATCATTGACCCCCCTTAGCTCTGTTTGACTGCTTGCCTGTGTGGATCTTTGGTTTCTCTCTGTTACTTTCTGGTCTATTGCTATTATTTCCTCTTTCCTCCCCCCTTCCTTTTTCCTTCTCTCTCTATATATTTTTTAAAAAGGTGCTGCCAGCTTGTTGCTTCTTTGCTGGGCTTCTTTTTCAGTAATTTCCCACTCGCTGTATATATTGATTCTGTATTACAAACTATTGCTTATAATTCCTGCATCTTTCTGCCTTCTGTTTTCTGTTGTGGCTCTTAGAGACAACATTTTTTCATAGGCCCACAACTTAAGGGTGTCAATTTCTATTCCATCTATTTTGTTTTCTTCTTCTTCTTCTTCTAATTTTTTTTGATTAGTATTAACTTTTTCCTTTCAGACCTTTCTTTACTATTTCTCTCCCTCCTCATAATTCTAGCCTTCTAAATCACTATATATATATTCCTCCATTTGTTTTCCCAGTCCATTGTAGGAACTCCATATTTTTTCCTAGTACTCTACGCTGCCTACACAAGTTAAATATTCATCCCATTAAGTCTCATTTTGCCACTCTTCTAACTTATATTAATATTACTATTATCCTTCTGCCTTCCTTACATCTTTTGATTCCTCTGGCCCTAACCTTTTGCCTTCAAGAGAACATAGAAAGAAGCAAGGAAATAAAATAAGAAGAAAAACTGCCAAAGAGAAAACTTAACTCACACGCAGAACCAACAGCTAAATAAAATTCTAGAGCATAGAGAAAAGCTAATCAACTGAACAAACCCATCAAGATAATATGATGACCAGAGGGCAACAGAAAAATACAAATGAGTCTGAGAAACTGGAAAACATGAACCAGTCCAATGCACAAAATAAAAACCAGGAAGCAATGCAGAACATCAAACACCTAATCAAAGCTATCCAAACAAATATCATTGACCAACTTAAAGTACTGAAGGAAGAGATTAAGGGTATAAAGAAGACACTGGGAGAACATACTGAAGAAATAGCTAACATGCCTAAAAAGGTAATGAATATGAAGGTGAACAAAGGCACAAGCCAAGAAATGAAAAAGATGCTGGACTCACATGGCAGCAGATTTGAACGGGCAGAGGAAAGAATTAGTGATATGGAAGACAATACAGCTGAAATCAAAGAGATTATAGAACAGAAAGACAAAAAGATAGATAAAATCCAGTATGGTCTTAGGGAATTAACCGATAATACAAAATGCACAAACATATGCATTATGGGCATCCCAAGAGGAGAAGAGAAGGGAAAGAGAACAGAAGGAGTGTTGAAGGAAATAATGGCTGAAAACCTCCCAACTCTATTGAGAGAGATGGATGTGCAGATCCAGGAAGCACAGTGCACCCCCAATAGTATAAATCCCAACAGGCCAACTCCAAGACATATACTTGTGAAAATGAACAATGCTCAAGACAAAGAGAAAATACTCAAGGCAGCAAGAGAAAAGAGAACCATCACTTACAAGGGAAGCACAATAAGATTAAGTGCTGATTTCTCAGCTGAAACCATGGAGGCAAGAAGACAGTGGTATGACATAATCAAAACACTAAAAGAAAAAAACTTCCAGGCACGAAATCTCTATCCAGCAAAATTGGCATTCAAAAATGATGTAGAGTTCAAAATATTCACAGATAAACAGCAATTAAGAGAGTATGTCAAGAAGAAACCAGCACTTCCGGAAATACTAAAGGAATCTCTACAAGTTGAAAGGAAAAAACAAGGGAG
>JAKSZT010054559.1:409500-442355 GCA_026826555.1 Tolypeutes matacus | reverse complement strand
TAATGCAATCCCAATAAAAGTCAACACTATATTTTTTAAGGAACTGGGAAAACTAACCACAAAATATATTTGGAGAGGCAAGAGGCCCCGAATTGCCAAAGATATATTGAAAAAGAAAAACGAAGTTGGAGGTATCACATTACCTGACTTTAAAACATATTACAAAGCTACAGTGATCAAAACTGCATGGTATTGGCACAAGGATAGACCTACTGACCAATGGAACCGAATTGAGAGTTCTGATATAGATCCTCGAATATACAGTCATCTGATATTTGACAAGGCCACAAAGCCCACTCAGTTGGGAGAGAATGGCCTCTTTAACAAGTGGTGCTTGGAGAACTGGATATCCATATCCAAAAGAATGAGAGAACAATACCATCTCACACCTTATACAAAAATCAACTCAAGATGGATCAAAGATCTAAATATAAGAGCCAAAACCATAAAGACCTTGGAAGATAATGTAGGGAAGCATCTAGAGGACCTTGTAATAGGAAATGGTTTCATGAACTTCACAGCCAAAGCACGAGCAGCAAGAGAAAAAATAGATAAATGGGATCTCCTCAAAATTAAAAACTTCTGCACCTCAAAGGATGTTATTAAGAAAATAAAAAGGCAGCCTACCCAATGGGAAAAAATATTCGGCAACCATATATCTGATAGGAGCCTAATATCCTGCATATATAAAGAAATCCTACACCTTGAAAATAAAAGGACAAACAACCCATTTAAAAAATGGGCAAGTGACCTGAAAAGACACTTCTCCATGGAAGAAATACAAATGGCTAAAAAGCACATGAAAAAATGCTCAACATCGCTTGCTATCAGGGAAATGCAAATCAAAACTACAATGAGATACCATCTTACACCCATCAGAACGGCAGCTATTAAAAAAACAGGAAACACTAAATGTTGGAGAGGATGTGGAGGAATAGGAACCCTCATCCACTGCTGGTGGGACTGCGGTATGGTCCAGCCACTGTGGAGGACAGTTTGGCGGTTCCTGAGAAAACTAACAATAGATCTTCCCTGTGATCCAGCAATTCCACTGCTGGGTATATACCCAGAAGAACTGAAAGCAAAGACACAAACAGATACATGCACACCAATGCTCATAGCGCCATTGTTCACCATTGCCAAAAATTGGAATCAGCCCTGGTGCCCATCAACAGACGAATGGATAAGCAAAATGTGGTACATACATACAATGGAATATTACTCAGTTGTAAGAAGGAACAAAGTGCTAACACATGGAATAACATGGATGAATCTTGAAGACCTTATGTTGAGTGAAGCAAGCCAGGCACTGAAGGATGAACTGTATATGACCTCACTGATCTGAACTGAGGAAAGTGAGCAGTCTCTGAGAACCATTGTCTGAAAGATAGGTTAACAAAGGAGAGTAAGAGAAGAGCAGGCTTTGAGCCATCACCCATATGGACATAATCTATGGTAAAGGGATAGAGTGTGGTTGCATGTTGGGGGATGGGGCAGATGAGTGGTGGTGTTCCTGGGTTTGGTGGTGCAGCACTGGCGAGTGGGTGGATTAGGAAGGGCAGGTTCAAATCCCCAGGGCATGTAACTGTGAATCTTGACATTCCATGGGTAGGGAGAGGGTGGTATCATGGGTCCTGGGGGGCTGGGGGGAAGGGAACAGTCAAGATCTAATGGGGTGTTTGGTGGTCATGGGGAAGGTTTTTCATTACCTTACAGTAATGGACAGAGGACATGGTAAACATCATCAAAATTATTAAACTGTATCATCTAAATTGTAAACCATACTGTAAATCATTGACAATGTTTAGTTGCTATATTTTGCTATCTGTTTAACAGTTATAACAATGCTAACATTCCAAAAAAAGGGGGGGGGTTTAATATGGGTTGGGGAAGGGGGGTTGGCTTGGTGTCTGGGAGTCTCCGGCACTCCGTGTGTGACTTTGCTGTGACCTAAATCTTCTTTGAAAATCAAATGAAAAATTGGGAGACAATGGGGATTGATAGGGGTAAGGTGTCACGGCACACCAGACATCCGATAACACAGTGATAAAAGGAAGGAAAGAAAAAAAAAGAGAAAGGGAAAAAAATATATATATATATATTTAAATATATATATATATTTAAAGACATTTCCTTTGCCTTTTTGCCCATTTTTTGAATGTCCAAATCCACTAATTATATTTTATTTTGTTTTTTGTTTGATTATTTCTTTTTTTTTCCTTGTCTTTTCCTTTTTTTTTTTCCCCTGAGTTTCCTTATGTTTGTCTCTTGCATGTAAGCTTATCATACTTGTTTCTTTTTCCTAGTAAGTGTATTTGATTATTTTATGAACTACATGTTCATGGAGGATTTGGATCACCGAAGGGTTACAATGGGTACTGCAGGGGATTATTGTTGGGGGGCGTCTGGGAGGGGGGTTTCATGAGAATTAGTTCATCCGAATATACATGAAAGATATACAAAATTGTTCAAAAGATCAAAAGATGAGGCATGGCCACGATGGGTGGACAATCACACAATAAATGAGGGAATCTGAATTCCTAGCCTGGAGAGCTCTGCCACAGTCTCCAAGGGAGCAGTAATAGTCCTCTGAGTGCAGGGACAGTGTCTGTCAAAAGAGGATGACCCACTGATGTGTTCTTTTTATTGATGACTATCCTTGTGAGTCTCTGCTCTTGTAACTGAGACTTAGCCTGCAGTTGTGGGGTGCCTAAGGGTTGCCACCTGGGAACCTCCTTGTTGCTCGAATGTGGCCTCTCTCTAAGCCAAACTCAGCATATGATTGCATTACCTTCCCCCCAACATGGGACATGACTCCCGGGGATGAGCCTCCCTGGCAACGAGGGATTAATACCAAGTGCCAACTGGCAACGCAACTGGAAAAAGACCTTGAATTAAAGGGGGAAAAGGTAAAGACAAATGAGTTCAAGTGGCTAAGAGACTTCAAAGAGAGTCGGGAGGTCATCCCAGTGGTAACTCTTACGCACACCCCAGTAGGAGCTCATAGAACATCTAAGTGCCTATCACCCCACACAGAGGGGCTCCTGAGAGCTCTGGAGACACCCAGGCCCTATATAAGTGGGGATAGACCCAGAGACTGATGCCTTATCAGTGGGCTCTATTTTGGAATCTGTGCTCCTAAGAGTGACAGAATTGGACTCAAATAAGTCCTCCCTGCACATGGTTCATCAGTCCCTTCTATTCAAACCTATATGTGATGCTGAAGTTTTTAGGTATACTTCCAGAGACTGGAGCCTCTGGCCTACTTATGTGCCAGGCGTGCATGGAATCTTGGTGGAGGTGCCTCTCCTACCCTACAGCTCAGTGGACTCATATAAGTCACCTGGCGAGGAGACAACAATGGGCAATGGCCATCCCAGGGAATTGAGAGGGCCTGCATCTGCAGGCAGGATCATCCCACCCACCATATCCATGGGATATAAGCCCTCTCTCACTTGGAGGTGAAGTCGACATCACCATCCCAGTCCCCTCAGGATTGGGGGAAGAACTATGGACTAGAGTGGACTTGATGGTATTCTGTTGTACACATATGGTGATTCTAGCAATGGAAGAAATTATAACAATGAGGTGGAGCCAGTGGCCACTTGACACTTTTGGGGCAGGGAGGGGACGAGCAGTTGAAATACAGGGGCTTTTTTGGGATTTGGAGGTTGTCCTGAGTACCTTTGTGGCAATGGATGTAGGCCATTTTAAGTCAGCACACACCACTCAGAACTGTGTGGGAGAGAGTGTGGTCTACGGTGTGAACTGTGGTCTATGGTTGGTGGCAAGGCCGCAGGATGTGTAAGTCCATTGAGGGTGGTGGGCCACACTTGTGGGAGATGTTTGTGTGGGATGTGGTGGGAGGTGTGGGAGTTGGGCAACATGGGAATCCCAGTGGGTTCCGTGTAATATTTTGGGTATCTAAGCACCTCTTAAAATATATTTATAAATATACATAAATAACATTTTTGTAAGCAAATGCACATATATGCATATATATTTATATATCATTTTGCAAATGTTGGTATGTATTGTGAAAATTTTGATTTTTACCCATAAAAAAACAAACAAACAAACAAAAAACAAAAAAAACTTAGCTCATCATCTTCCCCTCTCAAAGCAAAAGAACGAAACAAAACAAACTTGCTCATTTTTTAGTTTTCTGTATCAAGCAATGGCACGACCATTTTCCAAAATGGTACTAATTAAAACCAGAGACTCTGAAAATCTTACACCCTCCCTTCCCACATCCGATCACCCAGTCTGTCAATTCTTCCTTTTAGATCTTATTTGACTTTCAGTTTTTCTCCAAATGGCTACTCTAGTCCAGTCTACCACCATGGTTTTCTTGTATTAATGCAAGATCTTTCAAACTTTTCTTCCAGCATCTGTCTTATCCGTTTCCAGAATGTTGTTTTTAAGATGCTAATCTGATCCATTCTCTCTTTTGTTTTACACCTTCAAGTTTCCCTATTTCTCACAGGATAAAGTTTAACATATGTACCTTCCATTCTCTTGCTTCCAGGCCTGTTCAGATACTGTTCTTCCTGCCTTTTTTCTGCCTTTTCCCTTAGGGTTTACTTTAGGTGTCACTCCTGCTGAGAAGACTTCCTGGAACTCCACAGCCAAAGCAGTTTCACTTCCTGGTATTCATCATGAGGACTATAATTGCTTTTTAAATTATTTCTATTCTCACTAGACCACTGGATGATTCTCATCATTGAATGTCTGGCATCTAGAACAGTGTCTGACACAGGCAGGGGCTCCAGAATTAGTTTTTGATTGAATACATGAATATTTGTCAAGAGTCTTAAAGTATTCTTACTTTTTTATCCATTAAATCCTCTTTGTAGAATCTAGTCTATAGAAAGAATTAGCTGTTTAAACAAAGATTTATATACAATACCAGTTATCATAATATTAGTTCTAAAATCCAAATAGTCAATACTAGGATAACCAGTAAATAAATTGTAGTATATCTTTAGCATGGGCTACTTTGAAACCATTAAAATTGGAATTTGCTGTATATCTGTTGACAGGCAAAAGTATTTGGGACATAACATTAAGTGAAAAAAAGCCCAAGGTACCCAAATATTTGTGTGTATGTGTGTGTAATTAATGTACACCTGCAGCCCAATTTTGTTAAAAAATTTATGCATATACAAAGGATTCCAAGGAAATATGCCCAGATATTATTAGTGATTATCTTTGGGATGAGACTTTGCACATGATTTTAAATTTCTTCATAATCCTTCATATTTTCCAAAATTGTATTTAGAATTTATTATTATTTTAATAACCAGAGCAAAACACTTTTTAAAAAAGTTAAAATACAGAGCAGCTCCCTCGCTGCGATCTATTGAAAGTCAGCCCTCGACACAAGGGTTTGTAAAAAAAAAGAAAAAAAAAAGTTAAAATATTCCCCTGGTTGGTGGCTTTTGCTTTTGGGTACAGTTTTCTTTATTATCTTTAGGAGCCTTTTAAAATTTGCTCTAATAATGGTTTACGTTTTTTATTACAATACTTATATAACAAATCACATCAATGAGTATTTGATGTGAGCACTCTTTGTGCTTAAGCAGATCTTTTGAAATTAAAAAATGTTTTGCAAAAGAGTAAATATATAATATATAACATAATAAGACCATAACCAATAATCACTACTGCTGTTCCATAGCTAAAGCATAGAAAAAATCCTAGTGTTTCTTCATCCAGTTGATTGATAGCCAGTAATATTCTCATAAGTGAGGAAAGATATAGCAAGACAGAAACATCAGGTACCATTTGTTGGCATGAAAAGGTTAGATTATTTGGTCTTGCGATATTTTCTATGATAAAAAGTTTGCATTTCTATAGGAAACTATAGTTTAGAAATAATTTTCTTGTACTTCTTTAATCGATCCTTATATATGAAGAAACTGCTTTTTAGAAGGTAACTTATTTGCACAAACCTGTAGATAGGAAGTTCAGAGTCTAGTTTAAAATTAATTTTCTCTAATTTCCTCATTCTTTGTTTCTTCTTTAACAGAAAATGGCCTCCATGGTCCATATGACTGAGTCAAGCTATTTGCTTGAACAAAGAACTTTGGAGTTCCATAAATTATGCCTGTCTGAGTTCTACTGACTTTGTTGAAGCATATCTCCTGTCTAAGTACACCAAGCCACATGGGGTCGCTGTTGCCATGCGTTGGGTGTAAAGTGTAACCTCTTAGGTTTCATTTCTTCACAAATTGTCCTAGCATCTTTTGCTCCCTCATAAATACTTCCTTTCACCTGCACATGGTACTGAGAGCAAATGGGTTGTTTATTCTATGGCTTGTGATATCTTCCTTTTTGCAAGGGAAAATGGAAAAATTACTCACTCAGAATACAGTGGGCAAATATAGACTTAGAAGAGACACTTTCCAAATATTTTCCAGTGATTTTCTCCATTCTCATACTACATGAACATAGAACACAATTCACCACCATCTTTTCCACATTAATTAATTTTGACTATTGCAGTTGGCTGATTGAATTAACATGGTGTCTTTTGGATATGGCTGTTCTATCAATTTTTGTGTTACTGTTATTGCATTTATACTGGCTTTTTCCTGAAGGAAGTATGCCTAGTATTTTTAAAATCATATAATTCTACACAACTGCTTTCTACAGGCCAGGGAAATTTGCATGTGATTCAGATGAAGGAAGGGAAAAGAACTACAATTTGCTGTTGACTATACGCCACAGGTAGACTCTGAAGGAGGTAATATTGTCTCCATTTTACAAATGAAGAAACTGAGGCTGAACAGGGTGAGTTGCCTGCCGTCACAAGGTATCAGAGCTAGGATTTGGATTCAGGTCTGTCTGACTGAACCTATTTCTTTTCTCTTCTCCTCACTTCCTTCCTGGTTAGGCAAATGATTCCACATTGAATGCCCTACCCCAGCTGGCCAGGAGGGACTAGAGAGGGATCTGCTTCCCTGTTTTACATCTGTAAAATAGGGCCTTAGAAGCAGATGTGAGATGTGAACTTAATGATTTTATAAAATCAGGAGCCAGGAGATGGTCAGTTCAGGCTGCCTCACTCGCTCTTTTGTAGAATAAGATTAGGATCACCTGTGTCATCTTCCTTCATAGGACTCATTGGGGATTTTAGGACATAAAGTACGGGGTCAGGGGGGTGATACACAGAGCTCTATGAGTGTCAGACTGACTACAATAGATGATCGCCCTCTGGGGTTGGGGAAAGGTGATGGGGAAGAAGGAACCTAATGGGATCTTCTGTCTTAAGTATTTCCCTCACTCAGACCAAATCTATAAGGGGTTAGACCAGCAAAAATTCTAAAAGGAAATCTAGCCTGCTCTATTCTGGTGCTGGAAGTATGTACCTCCTGGCCTTCCTCCTGGAGTTCCTTTGAAACTTGAGGGGAAGCCCTCTTCTGAGAAGCTGCTGTTGAGCTATTGGCTGTGCTCCTGGGGAGGTGAAACCTGCTAATGTGGGCCCTGGCAGATGCTGCTGTACCTCTTCCTTTGTTCGTCAACCAGGCAAGTTCAGATGTAGCTAATGGTCTTACTTTACACTTAGAACATGAAGCAGGTGACAAGAATGAGTGTGCTCTTGATCCTGGGTGAGTTCTTTTGGGAGTAAGAGGAATTGGGATCCTGGGTTGGGAACACTGGGCAGGGATCTGCTACCTTGCCTGCTACCACTGCTCTTTATCGGAGATGTTTGGGGTCCTATTTTTCTTCATGCAGATCCTTAGTACCTGTGCGAGGTGCATCTCAGGATGGTAAGGCTCTTCTGGGTTCAGTGGGTCCCAGGGTCCATCCATTGGAAGGATAAATGAGACTTGACACCTTTGTACATGTTTTTCTGGGAATATGTGAAATAAATATATCTTTGTCTTGAAACACAAATGAGAAGCAAATTGTATGTTTATATGTGTGATGGGGCAGAAAGGTGGTGGGTGGCTTTGATCGTTAGAGAGAATCTTGGAGGAGGTGAGTTGGTCTTTCCAATTCACGTGGATTTTAGGATAGGAGCTAGTATTGTATTTTACTCCCCCAGGTACTTTGAGCCTTGCTAAGATCACCCAGCCCATCTCCATGTACTCATATGAAGGACAAGAAGATATAGCCATACCAACATTGTTACAAATGAGTATATTTCCTGGTACCAACAGTTCCCCAAAGAGGGACCACGATTTATTATTCAAGGATACAAGACAAATGTGGTAAATGAAGTGGCATCTTTGTTTGTCTCCAAAGACAGAAAGTCCAGCACCCTGAGCCTGCCCTGGGTTGCCCCAAGAAACAGTGCTGTGTACTACTGCGTTGTGAGTAACACAGTGGGATGGATGGGGCTGCACCTGTGCAATATCCCTCTGTGGCATGGATGTCACAGCCTAGGGGGAAGCCCCTGAAGCAATGCTTTTTATTTATTTATTTATGCATTCATTTATTTATTTAATTTAATTTAAAATTTTTTATGTTCCTCAATGACTTTATTTTTTTTTTAATTTTTTAAAAAAGATACTTAGATTACATAAATGTTATACAAAAAATATAGGGATTTCCATATGCCCCACCTCCCATACCTCCCACAAGTTCCCCATAAACATACTTCATTAGTGTGGCACATTAATTGCAATTGATAAACACATCCTGGGGTTTTGCCATTAAGCATGGACCATGGTTCACAGTGTAGACCACACTCTCTCCCACACAGCTATGCATGTTGTATGATGAAATAAAATGGCCTATATCTGTCATTGCAATGTCAGTCAGGACAATTCCCAAGTCCCGAAAAAGGCCCCGTATTACAACTGCTTTTCCCTCTCCCTGCCCCCAGAGCCTCCAGTGGACACTATCTGCTGAGTTTGTCTTAGAGAGAGGCCACATTTGAGCAACAAGGAGGCTCTCAGGAGACAATCAGGGGTTATTTACCCCTGATAAACATATCCTTATAGCCATACCAACATTTCTACAAATGAGTATATTTCCTGGTACCAACAGTTCCCCAAAGAGGGGCTCAGCTCACTGGTGCCTCTCAGTTTCTGTTCATGCACCACACACACATTTATATGCATATCTTACATGGGCAATACGCTTCTGAGCTTTTGAAAAATTTAGCCCAAGTGTCAAATTATTATTTATCATCACACAAATTTTGGACATTTCTTTGGTCATTTTCTAGGTGTCTACAAAATGATTTTCATGTCTCCTCTCAGTCTGAGTGTCTCACTTTCTCTGTTGCCTCTCTCTTTTCTCTTGTGCGACTCCCCTGTTGTGGGTGATAAGGCAAGGATAATGGAGATGATGATAGAGGAGGGGATAAGAGATTTTTGTTTCTGATTGATATGAAGACTATTTTTTTGCAATATCAGAATCAGAAAACATAGAGATTCTGGATTATTACACTTTTCAGATTTGTGTCCTTTAGGGGAAAGAGGAATAATGACAAAGTTTCTGGGAATCTTGCTAGTGCCCCTGTGGCTTCATTAGGCCTGTGAGTTTTTAATGCATGCTTTTTTAAAGTGGGATTTTCTCTGATTTTGGTAATGGGGAAAACAATGTTTAATGATATTTTCTCTTGTGGCTGATGTGGATAGACTACAGGATGGAAGTGTGCTTCCTTCTAACCATCTGAGAGTTTGGTGGGGGAGTAGTATTGTAGAGAGAAAACAAATCATTGTAGAACATTAGAGCCCTTAAACTCATTTCCTTTGACTGGCGTCTTTCTTAACAGGGATGAGGGGCTTGGAGAAGGTGGAGCAGTGCCCGGGGTCCCTGAATGTTCAGGCTGTAGCCAGCTCTCTCCTCTCAACTGCACTTAAGAAGACCACTTATCCCAGTACTTCGTGTGGACAGACAATGTCCTGGAAAAAGGCTGGGGTTTCTGATTTCCATACCATCAAATGGAGAAAATAGAGATGGAAGATTCACAGCTTATCTAAATAAATACAAGAAATATACCTCCCTGCCCATCTCATTTTCAAAGCCTGGGTATCAGACACCTACATCTGTGTAGCAAGCTCACATTGCTACCCAAATCTCTGGAGCTTCTGACCAAACCAGCAGCTGGGGGTCCTGCCACACTCCTGCCATGAGAGGTCAGAGGGTGGGATAGAGGGGAATCTCTGTATGTTTCCACCCATACATGAAAATAAATACCCATGTTTGGGAGTCTGTGTGTGATTATCTCAAGAAGAAATTAGACTATTTTGTAGACAATTGAACCATGAAGGGACATTGTAGGTAGGATACTGGTCTGGATAAATCTTCAAATGCCTTCTATCGCCATTGGAGTTTCATCCCACCTCTGCTCATGAAATCTCAGTTGGATAATGCCTTGGTGGCAGCCTAGAGGAAAAAAAGCCCTGTCTTGGAGATGGAAGAACTAGGGTTCTGCTCTAGGTTCTTTCAAGTAGTCACTGACTATAAGGAAACGACACAATTAAGTTTTGCCTCAAGTTCTATTTTTACCAACAGAAATTTGCGTGTTAGGCACTTTGAAAGAAAGAAATGAATAGGCATTAAGGGATGATAGAAAGAACACTGGGATCAGAAGCAGCAAGTCCTAATTCCAGTTGTCTTGTGTCCTTGTTATGTGTCATTAGGCAGCAAAACAGAATAAAAAAATAATAAGCTTAGAGTCAAGCATTCCTGGGATTGAATCTGAGATGTGCTATTCTTAAGAGTTTGTCCTGGGTCAGATACTTGTGGTATTTGAACTTCAATATTTTCTCTATAAAATGGGGATCATAATACTATTTTCTGGCTTTATTCTGAGGCTTAAATGATTTCACATCAAAGTTCTTGCACGTAATTAGCACTCAGTAGCTGAATGTTATTTTTTCTGCATTATCATTTCTGTACAATGAAGTTATGAAACCTAACTTGTCAATCTGAGAAAGCTGTTTTGAGGATGACCTAAAATCCTGTGTATTCAGAATCTTCACAACCTGAAAAAGATCTATTCAAATATAAGAACTATTTTCTGGGGGTAATAAAACTCTTGGTCTTATTATCTATGACCAAAGAGCCAAAAAATTGTTTGGTTGTTTCTTTATAGGTAAGATCACATGACTTTTTGCTAAATAATCCCCTGGGCAAGGCTTTCATGGTTCAAGCAAATAAATGACCCATGGAATGACTGGTGACTCTGAACTACCAGGCACGGATGGGCAGCTCTATGCCTCCGGGATGAAAAGAGTCTGAATGAACACATGATTACAAAATATTCAGTGCTCTGGATAATTATGGAGATTAGGTTGATTTTTGATTTTGGGTTTCAGACAGTTAATAGTTTATCAAAGCCCATAACCCTATTATTATTTGGCAACAGGATCTTCATCAGAACAGTGTGATCAGAACAGAAGCTTTGATTAAGTACCTATTAGATTAGGGCTCCAGTTAGGTGTGCTCACTGCCTTGAGCCCATTATAGGTGCATACCCTGCCTACATACACCTTTGTATACATGAATGCTCACATGCAAACACATACACCTACTTGTATGCATACATAGACCCACACATGTACACAGAGGTGTGCTGTGTGTGATTTTTAAGCATGGAGAATCTATGGTTGTACCAGTTACCTATTATTGTATAACAAACCACTCCTAAATGTAGAGACTTAAAAGAATAAACTTATTTTATTTATTCATGATTCTTTAATCAGGGTTGGGCTCAATGGGATGGTTTTCTGCTGGTTTCACATTGCTTCACAAAGCTGATAGGTCAGCTGGAGGCTGAGCTCAGCTGGGAATCTGAACAGCAGGGCCCTCATTCTCTCCAGGTACTCTTGGAGTCTCTCCTTCTCCACATGGCTTCTCCATGTTGGTCTTCTCATGTGGTCTCTTCAGCATGGTAGTTGGACTTCTTATGTGGCAGCTCAGGGTTCCTGAAAGTGCAAAAGCAGAAACTGCCTTTTTTTAATTTTTTTTATTTTTAAGGTACCAGGGCCGGGAATTGAACCCAGGACCTTGTGTGTGAGAAGCCAGAGCTTAGCCACTGAGCTACATAGGTTTCCCTAAGTTGGTTCTCTTGTTGTCTGCTTGTTGCTTGTTTCTTTGCTTTTAGGAGGCACCAGAGCCTGAAGTGGGACCTCCCTTGTGGGAAGCAGGTGCTCAACCACTTGAGCCCCATCTGCTCCCCAGAAACTGCTTTCTTAAGCTTAAGCAACAGGACTGGCACCTCATCACTTATGCTGCATTTTGGTAGTTATGTGGTCTCAGAACCAGCCCATATTTGTGGGGAGGGAACTATATAAGGGCATGAATATCAGTAAGTTCATTGGGAGTCAACAACATGACAGATTACTACAATGGTCATAGTAGAAAATTTAGAAAACAAAGAAAAATAAAAGGGATAAAGAAATGAAAATGCCCCAACTTTCAACAAGCTTAGATATAACCAGAGTATATTTTGGTATATATTCTTTCATAAATTGCTCTATAAAATAGATGAATATGAATTGTATGTATGTAATAAAGTGTGAGATAAGATTCCAAAACTCAAGTCTTTGGCAAATACTTGGCCAACACTTTGGTAAATATTCAGTGATTATCTTTTGAGGGCTTCATCATTTCCTTCTGGAAGGAGATGGTTTTCTCCTGAAGGAGTGAACCTTTACACTGCTGATCATCCTGGGAAGCTCCCACCTTCATGGCAGGAGATGAGGACTCAGGAATTGGGGTGAGTTCCTACTCATCCTCATAAAGTGAGTTTGGCCCGGAGATACAGCTGTGGGAGGGAGATGGGCCCAAGGACACAAGGAGAAACACGTTTCCATCCTTCTGAGATGCTGGAGCCCTCTCTGAGTCCTACATCTTTATCAAGTTTGTAAGGAGAGAAAAATTGAGCACCTTTTCTTGTACTGAGGGTGATAAGGGTAATTTTTCCTTGTTTTGTCTATGATTTGATTTCCTTTTTAAAATTTATTTATTTTTTAATATATATATTTTATTTTTAAAAGATACTTAGATTACATAAAATATTACATTAAAAAATATAAGGGATTCCCATATGCCCCACTCCCCAGACCTCCCACTTTTCCCCACATTAGCAACTTCTTTCATTATTGTGGTACATTCATTGCAATTGATGAACACATTTTGGAGCATTTCCACTAAGCATGGACTATGGTTTACATTGTAGTTTACACTCTCTCCCACTCAATTCTGTATGCTATGGCAGGAAATAGAATGGCCTATATCTGTCACCGTAATGTCATCCAGGTCAATTCCAAGTCCTGAAAATGCCACCATATTACACCTCTTTTTCCCTCTCCCTGACTTCAGCACTTCCAGTGTCCATTGTCTCTGCATCAGTGATATAGTTTCTTCCATTGCTGAATCACAATAAGTCTATAGCAGAATACTAGTAAGTCTACTCTAGTCCATATTTTATTTCCCAATCCTGAGGATTCTGGGATGGTGATGTCCACTCCACCTCTAACTGAGAGAGGGTTTCAATCCCTTATAGCTGATGGATGGGACTCTCTTGCTTGCAGTTGTAGACTTTCTCGATTCCTTGGTGTGGTGGTTGTCCATCCTCACCTCCTTGTTAGGTGTCCTGGGTGAGTCCAATGAACTAGAAAGAAGGTGTTGCACCTCCGTTGAGGCTCAGGGCCTAGTTGGCACATGGACAGCCCAGATATTCAAGTCTCTTGGACGTATACCTACCAACATGTGTTATGACAATATAAATATTGCTAAGCACACAGTCAAAAGTATAGTAAAATTATATATCCCTTTTTGTGCAGCTTTTCCTTTTTTTGGAGTTTACTGGAGTTTCTAATTGCCTTTCTGTTTTCCCACTTTCTACCCCAATTTCAATCTCTTTTCAAGTTCCTCAATATAATTGACTCTGTCAAGTTCCCTTTCTTTCTAGAGACCTCTTCTAATTTTCCTGTTCCAGCGTGGTCTGGTTGTTCAGTAGCATTTCCTTAAGATTTTTAATTGCCCTTTTTAAAAGTTTTTCTTTCTGTTCTCTGAATTATCTCTGTTGTTTTTGTGGTCACTTTTAATTTGTTTATCTTAATCATCATCATCATATTGCTGTTTGGTGATCCTTTGCTATCCTTTATTATTTAAGAATAGGTAACAGCAACAAAATAGCATATTTGAAATCCATGTGGGTGTCAAGAGTTTGGAAGCAGGCTTTGCCTTAAGACTATTGGATAAGGCAGCTATTTTTCTGAAAGCTCTAAATACTGGCATGTGGACATGTTGGCTCTAAAGACAAATATCCATTCCAGTGGCATTTGACTTCCTTCTACAGTTTACAAAAAAAAAAAAATTTAGAGAGGAAGTTTATCTTTCGTGCCTAGAAGCCTGGTTATAGAGTAGTCATCATTTATTTATGTACATGTGTGTGGGAAAGAAAGAAGCTTTGAACGGGATGAAAGATTAAAAATTTGATTTTAGATAAGACAAGGCTTTTTTAATACTTGAAAATGAGACTGCTTTAACACATGAAAATTACTGGAAAGGATCTGAGATCTACTCAAATATCAAACAAAGGAGTGAGAGGAAAATTGGACAAGCAGTGATAGAGAAAATTAAGCTATGCTCTGGTTTCCCACCACTGGGTCCAGCCCATTTTATAAACAAGATTATTAATAAAGCAAGAAAAAGAAGTATAATTTTTTTGACTGAAGGTGGTAGACTGACCATGTAGATTTTCCCCTCTGACTCCCAGGATGTAGATTGAAGGGTACTCTGTCAGAGCAAGCCTCCAGCTTGTCCAGCCTGGCCGCCTTCTCTAGTTTTCCTTTCCCAACATACCAAGTTTGGGTCACTCGCGGCTGCCCATTCTGTCGCTTTGTTAACAGAGGTGACTTCTTCCCTAAAGCCTGTTCCAGGCAAAAGTCATGTTCTAGTTTCTATTCCCCAAAATTCCAGAGTTCACATATCAGGTTCTCCCAGAAGCTCTGTTCTGTTTGCAGTTTCTATATCACAGTAAACTTTTAGCTGAGGAGTAAGATGTTTCAGTTTCGCCCTCACATAAATATTCCCAACTTTTCTCTCTAAGGAGTGGGGGCAACATTCACTTTCCCTGGAGCAAGAGAAAGAAAATGCCTCTCTATGAATAATTTTTAAAGATTTCTCTCTCTTCCTTTCTACATTTCTGAGATTTTCTTACAGACTGGAGGGAAGTGATGGATTTAGGACACATTTTTCACTCTTAGCAAGTCCTGTGGGATATGCGGATTTTATAGAAACTTATACCTTTTGTCCTCAGCCATAGATGAAATATTGAGACAACAGGAAAACTCCCTACCATTTAATTAAATTTAGTTAATATCCATTCACTTCCCACAATGAAAGCAATCTTACTTTTATGATTTGGTGATTTTGTGAGACATTCTAGAAGAGTGACTGGTATTTTTTTTTGTTCCCTTCTTTTAGCAACAGAAAATTACTCTTTCTTGTCATGATACTCCCTTGAAAGCTTCCAGAAGCTCCATAACTACAGCTTAGCCTGGGTTATTCTATTTGACTCTCCCTGTCCTAAGAATTATTCTGATCCTTTCTATATAATCTGTTATGGGCAATGATTCAGAAGTCTACTGTATTCAACCAATCAATTTTTCTATGAAGTCTATTACTTCCTCTCTTATGTGTTTTCATTCATGGGATGATCAATATGAACCACAGGGGTCACACACTCAATATTAGGGAAGGAGGAAATGTCAAAAACAACCACAAATCACATCATGCCTCGAAACCAGGACAGCAGATATTATGTTTGGGTGGCAATTCTGAATACATGTCGGTTGAAAGGGAGGAATATTCCTGAGTTATCTGATGTTAGCAGTTTGCCCCGCTTGCTCCTTTCTGAGTCCCTCACTAATGATGCCTGAAATAGCAAGGGATGTGGCAAGGCTCCTGACGTTCTTAGAACCACTTCTGTGTTTGGCCTCCAGAGGGCGATATTGCAAAACCAGAACTGTATAGGTAACCAATTGCTTCGTTCCTTTAGCTCCTTCTGCACAAAGCTGGCTGAGGAATTCAGCCAGAACTCTTTGCAGACAGTGGCATAGAAGAATTTAGATGTCAGAAAGCCTCCAGACTTGTCAAGGAAAAAATATCTCTGTAACGCATTTAAGCAAGAGATTTCTAGGACACCAACCCTACCTACCCTTCCTCGTTCCATATTCCTTCCTGCTCAGAGGAGATCAACAAAAAGGATCCCACAGCTCCTTCGCTGGTCTGCCATGATCTTGGTTGCTGTACTGGTGCTTATGATAATTTTTGCCCTGAGTGAGTACCTTCCTATTCCTTTCCCTTGTTTCCTGGTAGTACGGTTTTGCAGCAGGGATTTGAACACAGACATGTTCTCATCAAAGTTAAGTCTGTCCTGGTCTCACTGACACAGCATTGATGTTGCAGGAGGAACCGGGGCCCAGGCAGTGACTCAGCCTGATGTCCTTGTTGCTGTCTCTGAAGGAGCCCATCTGGAGCTGAGGTGCAGCTATTCATCTTCTGCTCCTCTGTATCTCTTCTGGTATGTGAGATACCCCAACCAAGGCCTCCAGCTTCTTCTGAAGTATATGTCTGGAAACAGCTTTGTTACAGGCATCCAAGGTTTTGAAGCTGAATTTAGGAAAAGCGAAACCTCCTTCCACCTGAAGAAACCCTTAGTCCATTTGAGTGACTCTGCTGAGTACTTCTGTGCTGTGAGTACACAGTGCCTGGGACTGTAGGGGGAGCTCAGCGTAAACCTCTGGTGAATGTGAGGTTTTCAGAAACTCAGGGCTCAAATTGGGGAATTTCAGTAAGATCACATATTCTGTTAAGACAAGTAAGGTAGGGGAACTAAAATGCTGAGATAACTGGCCTTACCTATTCTTCTAAGAATCAGGATTCATGAGAAAAGGGAGCCCCAGGGGCCCAATGTCTCTTACAGATGGAGACTGGCACTTGTATAGAAAATCACTTCAAATAAGAAAGTTTGTGTGGGGATTGCCATAAGAAGTATGGCCAGGCATAGAAATGCACTGGTGTTTTTTTGTTTGTTTTGTTTTGGACAAGGAAGAGTGTGAGCATTACTGGTCATTGCATACTTAGAAAACAAGTGGGGTTTTGGGTCCCTGAAGAAGAAGGTGCTCTGGGTTTGGCCCAGTTACTGTTAGTGGAGGATCACCATCTCTCCTTCAAATAGTCAATGACTTCCCGGGAAATAAACAAGGACCTTCATCTGAATCCCTGGCTTGCAGCCTGCCTTATGGAATTTGGACTTGTGCATCCCCAGGGTTGCATGAGACAATTTTACAAAATCTTATACTATTTACAGATATCTCTTGTTGGTTCTGTTTCCCTAGAGAACCCTGACTAAATCAGTGACCTACAGACTCTGTGAGCAAGTGTCTGTGGGTAGTGGCACTGCATCCTAATTAGAACGGGAAATCTGTTATTTCCAGATTAATCTCCTACCTCTGTGGAAGTGATAACCTTCAGGAGACTCAAGCTCACTCACTTTCATCCATTGTTTAAAGTGATCAACTTTGGATATTTGGTCAAGACTGGAATCAGATTGAACTTTCCTTTTTCTTTTTGCTTCAGACCAAAGCCTACTGTAGAGGAGATAAGATGCCTGTGGCCTATGGGATCTCAGGAACTAGGACAGCATTTTCTTATCAAAATAAAAATAGATTTATTGTGATTTTTATAATTTTTAAGGCAACATATGCCCATTATAAAAATTATAGTGCTATGGAAATTATACTCCAGAAATAATAATCATTAACATTTTAATTATTTTTACATACTTGTGCATGCATATACATTTACTGACACCAAATTTGGATGATTTTATACAATACGATAGCACAGGGATATAATTATATCTATCATCTATCTATCTATAGGCCATTACATATTACATATATTTCATCACCTTAAATACATGTCTCAGATTTCATGATATAGTTGTACTACAGTTTACTGACTGATCACCTTTAGTTGGATATTTAGGCAAGGAGCGCATTTTTGGGCCTTTCACAATGTCATGGCAAATCCCATCAGCAAATTTTTGAAAATATATCCAAAGGTAGATCCTTTCTCATCACCTCCACTATATTATTCTGGTCCAAGCCATCATCATCTTCTGCCTGGGTTTTCAGCAATAAGTCTAACTGATGCCCCAACTTTCTTTCTTGCTTCTTTTCAGGCTACTCTCTACACAGCAGGCTGAGTGATTTAAAAAAACCAACGAACATAATTTGGATTCTGACATTTCTGTATTCCAAACCCTTCTGTGGCTTCCCATCACCTTTGGAGTAAAATCCCAGGTCCTTACCTTAACCCACAAGGCCCTAACCTTTCTAGGTTCTGCTAATTCTCTGACCTCATCTCTCACCTCTCTTCCCATTTTCTTACTGTTCATCAAATATTTCAATCACTTACTTGCCTCAGAGCCTTTGCAACTATTTTTCCTTCTGTCTAGTTTGCTTTCCCTCAGTGTAGTGTCTTAGCTTACTCCTGCTTTCCCGAGCCTTCTTTACTCCTAGAAATATGTGCACATGTGTTTAAGGAAACATGTCCAAAAATGTTTATTACAGTATTGTAATAGTAGTGAAAAAAAAGAGAAACTCTCTAAGTGTTGATCTTGGGGAAAGGTTAGATGTACTATGATATATCAAGCTATGAAATATTATGCAGCAGATGGATCTATGTTTGTTAACAATAATAGGTCTTCAATATACTAATGAATACAGAAGGCCTGTTGAAGGTAGTATATAGAGTGTGATATAAATAAAAAAGTAAATAAAACCTATTTATTTTCCACGGTTATGTAATCTTAGTAAATGCATGTTAATGTATTTAAAAACTTGGAAGCACTCACAAAAACTTATTAGGATAAGGAGAGGTGACAGAGAGGATATGGCAGGAACCAAGATTGTGAATGGTAGACTAAAAGGTAGGTATTTAAAATAAGGAATATATATTATATGGATGTCTTATAACATTAACATTTTTTAAAAATGCCCCCAGTTTGAAATCACTAAATTTTCTGTATTTTTAACAACATGAGTCCACATGTTTCTGTTATCTATTGCTGTATAACAAACCACTTCAAAACCTAGGGGCTTAAAAACAACAGTAATTTATAATTTCTCACAATTCTTGGGTTGAATATCTGGGCAGTTCTTCTGCCCCTCAGTGTTGTCTGGGTCATTCAAGTGACTGCATTCATTTGGGAGTTTGGATGTGGCTGGAATATTCAAGAAAGCCAAGATGGCTGCCATGACTGGTAGTTGGTGCTGGCTCTTGCCTGGGAGGGTTAAGTGACTTCGCTCCTACATCTGACTTTTCTTTCTGCCAGTGGTCTCTTATCATTTAGTGATATTGCTCAAGTTTCTGCACATGTTGGATGGCTCTCAAGGGAGCTAAGTGGAAGCCAGTATGCCTCTTAAGTGATAGGTGCAGAACTTGCACTCTGTCACACACTGCCACTGGAATCTACTGGTCAATGCAAATTGTAAGCCCAGCCCAGATTCGTGAGGATGGGGGAATAGATGTCGCCACTTGATAGAAGGAGAGCCATGTACATACAGGGGTGGGAGGTATTGTTGGCCGCTATCTTTGTCCCTCTGTTCCTTTCTCCTTCTCACTTAAGAAGAAAGGTCTGTATTTTACTCTCAGACTAATTTTGCTACTTGTGATCTTGATTTCTTCCTCTTCTATCTATTCAGATGAAATGACAAAATTATCTTCTCCTTAAACCTTTATTTAAACCTCACAGTAATAAATATTTTTCTTATTCTGTGATTATACAGTTTATACTGTTTATATTGTATATACTGATTAAGCTACACTCACAAGGCATTATTATTTTAAAACCACAATTACAAGTATGTGAATATATGTCTATCTTCCCAACTAGACTCTAAACTCCATGTGACTAGAGATTGTGACTTATTCATCTTTTAAATACTAAAAATCTAGCATTATATGTGGCTTGTAGTTGCTCTTTAATAATTGTGTGTATATTTTTTGTTGAAAAAATTGGAAAATTCACATTCTACAATATGAGATGAGTATTGACATCCATAATATGGCATTCTAGGGAGGAAACCATTTTTCAAAAACTCTTCCAAACTGGGAAATTCTTTTGCCCTTGACAGTTTACAAAGAATTCTTCAGGAGAGAAAAGAATGAGGGGTAATAGGTTTGTAGTGAATGCTAAGTTAGTTGGTCTGAGGCAGCCTATGCTAATGGTTTTAATCCACTAGGGGGCAATCTAGGCTTCACTATTAGTTGAGTAATTTTCTTAAACATAATCCAATAAAGATAATCCAATCTGTTTAGGAATATTTGAAAATCTGAATGTGAAATAAAGATTAACCAGAGTTAGGAGAAGGGACTGGAGAAATCACTAAGCTCACAGGAGGAAATTATTTTAACACAAAATAGTTTTAATACAATCTCCATAAGTTTGTCTTTGAGTAGGGTGGAAGAGGCTCTAGGCTGTGATGGTATGGCAGAGATGATTCCCTGAGCGGAGTTGAGAAGAGGAGTCTACTACACCCAAGAGAGGCTGGAGGGTCTCATAGAAAATATCTACATTATGTATATCCATTTTCCTAATTTTTATGACTAAAAGTTTGACTAACTTAGAAATTACTCTACTATCCCCGCTGAGCCACTTTTTCTTATGAGACTAGAAAAGCAGGTAAATGGCAAAAGAAAAAATGAGGGAAATAAGGACCAAAAGTAGAGAGAGGAGAAAAGAGGCAGGAATAAGGAAAAACTAGTGAGAAAGGGAGGAGAAATATTTTGTTTCAAATGCAAGATATGCCCCTCATCTCATATACACAGAGCAAAATCAACTGTTGTGGGGCTGCAGGCTGTTAAGGGAAAGTGATTGCATGGAGAAGAGAAGTAGTGTGATTGAAGATAAGGTAGACATTGTATCTATGTCCTAGTTCTTTTTTCATCAATTAAAGTCCTGCTGGAGACATATGCTATGTTTATGGTGACCATATGCTCTGGTCTTACAAAACTATTCTAATTTCTTTTATTTGGATTTATTTTTCCAATGATGAGGGGAGTAACAAAATGGTAAATACTATGAAAAAAGAATTCCTTTGTTAGACTTTCCAAATAAATAAATTCTCAGTCTTTGTCAAATTATATGTCTCAATTCTTGTTTGGAAAATGGGGTCACTGACACTATAGCTTTTCCATATGAAACAGATGAAGTCCTTGTTTCTGTCTGAGTTGTCCTTTCCTTTCTTTATCCTGTGTATTAGTCAGCCAAAGGGGTGCTGATGCAAAATACCAGCAGTCAGTTGGTTTTTATAAAGGGTATTTATTTGGGGTAGAAGTACACAGTTACCAGGCCATAAAGCATACGTTTCTTCCCTCACTAAAGTCCATTGCCACTTGTTGGAGCAAGACGGCTGCTAAAGGTTGCCAGGGTTCAGGCTTCTTGGGTTCCTCTCTTCCCCGGGGCTGTGTTTCTTTCTGGGCTTAGCTCCTCTATTTCCTCCACAAGGTCAGCTGTGGACTATGATGCTCTCTAGGCTTTGCATCTCTCCACAACGCCAGCTGTAGAGTATCAGGTTAATGGCTTGTCTCTATCCCAAGACCTTCTCTCCTTCCTCATGACCAAGCTCCCTTACTTCCCAGGGCTCCAGTTCAGGACTCCAACATCAAAACTTCTATAATTCTGTCCTTTGCCATGCCTTTTGTATTGGATTCCCCACAAACCAAGGGGTGAGGTTCATTGCCCTACTGATGTGGCCCAGACAATTCCCTAATCATAACTTAATCATGCCCAGATTAACAGACCAGTTTACAAGCATAATCCAATATCTATTTTTGGAATTGTTAACTATATCAAACTGCCAAACTACTACACCCTGTATTCCAACTTTCAGACTTTCCTACCTAAAACAGTTCTCAGTAAAAGACTGAAATCCCAAAAGATAGAAATAACTTTTCTTACTGCTTCAATTTCTTCACCCCTCTCCTTCCACTAGCCTGTGTTCCCCTATTTCCCCACACCATAACACACACACACACATGCACACACACACATACCTGTGAGAGATTGCACGTTCAGCCTGGGCTGGACCATCATTGGTGGAATTTTCTGTTAAGAACTGAATGACAAAGCTCAGGTGTGATTGGTGCTTAATGAGTCTGGTAGAATTTATTGAGAATAAGAACAAAATTTCTGGACCCAAGCCTTGACATCTTCCAGAGTAGGGCTGAAGGCACCCACCAACTAGGCAAGGAGTCATTAAGAGGTGACTGGCAGCTCTGCTGGGGGTCCTGGGGGTCCAGCTATGCTGTGAGTTGGGGCGATCCCAGATAGGGGTCTGGAAAGTATTTCACAACTGACCCTGGGAGGAAGGTAGGGAGAGCTCACACAGGGCTCCTGTCCTGTCCTAATCCGCATGGGTATTTTGGGGGATATTTTACAGATTTGGAAACTTCATCAATGATTCTCTAGTGATATCATGTGTTTGTTACTCTCTTTTCAAGCAGGGGTGAGAGGGGTGAAGGTGGAGCAGAGCCCTTCACTCCTGAGCCTCCAGGAGGAAACCAGCTCTACCCTGAGGTGCAATTATTCTACCACCATAAAAAATGTTCAGTGGTTCCAACAGAATCGTGGAGAAGGCTGCATCAGTCTATTTTTCATGGTTACAGGGACAAAGCCGAATGGAAGGTTAAAGTCCACAATTCATTCTAAGGAACTCTATGGTACCCTACACATCATGGCCCCCCAACTGGAAGACTCAGCCACCAACCTCTGTGCAGCGGAGGCACATTGCTCCCAGATGATCTGCAGGTTGTACCCAAACTGCGGCTGGCTTGCAGTCATAGCCTCTGACATGGAGAGGGCTTTTACAGCAGCATTTTCACAACTGTAGGTTTCCTAATTCGTGTTGGCAGTATTTTAATTCTTTCTATAATTATAATTACATAATGCTAACATGGTGCTCTCAGAGCATCAAAAAAAATGATGGCAAGATTCAAATCCGTGTTCAAGTAGACAGTGGAAGTGTCCAATTCAAGGCCAAAGCTAGAGCCTCAAAGATGCTTCTATGGACCAGAATCCCCAAAATGCTCAGGTGCTCCTGGCACAACTTACCTGTTCATATCGACAGGTGGGTCAGCTTTTAAGAAAGGTAGAAAAGAGTATTGTCATACTCATCCAAGATTGTATTCATGACCTTCAGTACCCGGGGTTCCTGAATAACAAATAAAATAGCAAAGTAGTTAATGTTTAGCTAGCATTTTCATGTAATGAGCACTGGAAAAAACTCTTTAGCATCATTTAATACCCACCCACAATATAAGGCAGGTGCTGCTATTGCCCTCATTTTTTTTTTTTTTTTTTTTTTTTTTTACAGAGAAGGGAAAGAAATTTAGAGTAGTTGAATGACTTTCCCAAGACCAAGTTACTGACTGGCAGGCCCGTTATTGGAAGACATCTGATTCCAGATGCCATGTTCTTAGTTCCTACAGTGTTACTATCTCCTTAGAAGCCCATAAGGCAAATTTTTATAGTGATAAATATGCAGAATGTTTTCATAAAAGTCAATGAATAAAGGATTCACATTTTGGTGAATAAACACATTTTGACAATTTCTAAATAGTGACTTCTAAGGAAAAGCCAGTTTAAAGTCTCCTTTGAAATGTTGGCATCTACCCATTGTCCTCAGTTCTGCAGAACCACCTACTGTCATCTCCAGCAGGTCTCAGTGACCTTGGTAGCAGAGACCAAAAGACAAATGAATTCAGGGTTGTCCCATAATCCAATTGAGACTTTGGCCCAATCAAAGCCACTAGAGATCTGCTTTTTGTTCTATAGGAGAGAAGTAGCCAAAATTATTTTACTTGGATTTCATTCAAACATTCATTCATTCAAGAAACATTTCATAGTACAATGATATAGGTATTGGTGTAGTGGCTGAAGATACCTTATTCCTCAATGTGGGCGAGTTTCCTTCACTTACAGAATTTTTTTTTTTTTTACTGTGGAGAGACAGAACAAGAAAACAACTGAACAAATTATTTAAAAATATAAGAGCTATTAAGAAAATAAAATAGGGTAATATGAATGAGAATTACAGTCATCATGAAGGTTTTCTCTGGAGTGTGACATTTGAGTTGAGCCTTGAATTGTAAAAGCAAGTCAGCCATGCTAATACTTGGGATAAGGAAGAGATTTCAACATGCAACAATGGTCCTTTGGCAGAAGTATTTTGGTGTGTTTGTGACAGAAGACTGGTTTTCTTAGAAGATAGTGAAAGGACATTGGTAGATGATAATATAAAATAGTTCGTCAGGGTTCAGATCAGACATGCCTTTATACCATCAGGATAAAGTTCATATTTTATTCTATGTGTACTGGGAAACATTTGTAGGCTCTTAAAATGAGATACCTAAAATAATTTATATATTAGAAGAATAATGCTCCATGCTTCAGGGAATGGCTCAAGGGGGGCAGTTGTGGAGCAAGACTAAGGTATAACGACAAGTTAGGCAGATCTTACAAGGGACTCACTAGGACCTGATGTAATCATAGACTAAGGTAGCAGGAGTGGGAATGGAGAGAAGTGGATGAATTAAGACATGTTTTGGAGGTAAAATAAAAGGACCTGCTGATGGTTTGAATGTGAGAGATGAGAAAAAGAGGTGAATTTTTAGGGATTGGATCATGTCCCCCACAAAGGACTCATTCAAGTCCTAATCCCAATTCTGTAGCTGTTAATCTATTTGTAAATAGTGTCTTGAATATATTATGGTGAGTCAGGGTATTGATGTGAACTCATTTGTGAATAGGATCTTTGAAGATCCAATTTAGATGAGGCCAAACTGAATCAGGGTGGGCATTAATGCATATTACTGAAGTCCTTAAAAGCAGAGGAAATTCGGACACAATCAGTTAGCATAGCTCAGTCAGAGAAAGCTACAGGACTAGACCAAGGAGACAGATTGCCATGTAACAAACTCAGAGTTGCAAGCCAAGGGATGCCAAGGGTTACCTGCAAATCACTATGAGGATGCTACAGACTCTGAGAAAGAAAGGCTTGTGGAGACGTTGAATAAAAAGCACATAGGCCTTTTGTGGGTATTGGCATGTTGGAATTTATCCTGTAATATCCTTGGGAAAACAGATAGGATGTCACAAAAACACCAACCCCATATTTATAAATGTTCATCAAGGTTTAAATTAAAGTCTGTGACTGGTGTGGTTTACCAGAGAAGGATTCCAAACTAAGCAATAAGATTACAGTCCCAGGCCAATTTAATTGGGCATCTAATTGAATGCAGAGGAAACCCCAAGCCTTGCAGAAATTTACTTCTTACTCTTTTACAAGATATTCTCCCCATCTTTGTCATAATCCCTGGGTGAGGGATGAACTGGGTAAGAATGAACTTTCTTATCTGCTTTATAAGATTTTCTCCTTCAAATATGGGCTGTTCTACACTGGCTAGCCGATACTCTCCCCATCTCTTGTAAGTTTCTCAGAACTTTTATTGGATCCTGCATCGACCTAGCCCTCTGACTTCAGATTACAGCTAACTTCATGGCAAGATGAGAACAATACAAAACTGTTTTAATTAGAATTCTCTAGGGAAACAGAACTGAGAGGATATGTGTAAATATTAAGAGATTTAGTATAGGAATTGGTTCAAGGGACTGTGGAGATTGGCAAGTCTGAATTCCATAGGGCAGGCTGCAAGTTGGAAACTCAATGAAGGTGACAGTGAATTCCTCAGGAGAAGCCACAAGTTGGGAACTCAAGTGAAGGTGATGAAGAACTCACCAGGAGAAGGTGGGTTTCTGAAGTAGAGATAGAAATTCTTTCTGACTGCTGGACTCACCAGTTCTTCGTTTTAGTCCTCCAACTGATGGGATGAGGAGACTCACTCATTGCTGAAAGCAATCTTCTTTGTTGATTGTAGATGTAATCAGCCATAGATGCAATCAACTGATTAATGATTTAGATCTATCTATGATATACCCTGCTAGTAACAATCCTGCCAGTGCTTGCTTGACCAAATAACCAGACACCATAACCTAGCCAAGTTGACACATAAAATTAAGCATCACACTAACACATAAGCTATTTGCAAATCCTTTTTAATTTAGTAAAGGTGAAAATAATTAGCTTGAAATGAATATTATCTCTACAGATGTAGGAACTCATCCTCACTTGTCCTTTCCTAAATGCATACCAGACAAACCTAACAAACTAGTCAGATAAAAACTTTTCTTCCCTAAGCAGAAATGTGTGCATTCTTTCTTTACTATCTTATGTTTTTATATTGTAAAACCGAAATTCTGAAATACCACTTTTTGAAGCAGGAAAGGTCACCTGAGCGGATTATTTCAAAATATTCATAAGAGATAGATGGAAAATACCTTGATCTGGAAAGGGTTAACTAAATAGTTAATTAATATCACTCTCCCTATATTTAAACTTTTAATTCAACCTATATAGACTATATATCAAAAGATTTCTTGTGGTTTCTGGCTTTGGTATCATACTTTGGCTTTCGGTGCCCCCAAATTATAAATTCCTATTATTTATATTTATTTTATTATTATCTTAGTAGTTTTATTTTATTATTGAGATATTTAAATCTGAATTTTAAATATGAAATGTATCTTGGAATATGGAGCAAGGTAGCAATGCAGTTTAATTTTTCCCCAACAATATTTATTGGGTGATCCATTCAGTCTCTACTGATTGGAAATGCTATAGTCTTGTAAGAATTTGGGTTTCTTTCTTGACTCTCTATTCTGTCCACTGATCACTATTTGTGCACATGATCCATTACTGTAGCTTTATAAGTTATTTCAGTGTTGTGTTGGATCTAGATTACATATCTTCCAGCATTAATTTCTCCATCATTTTCTGCTAGATGTTACAAATGACCCTTCAGGAAGATAGCCTATAGCATCAACTGCATTCTCTACCCTGTAGGGTGGAGGTTTAATTTTAATAGGAGGATGTGTTAAGTTTCATTACTGCTTTTGTGAAAGGGCCATTGAGCCTGTCCTCCTACCCTCTAGGCCAGCAGACGCCACTGAAATGGCTGTCCTAATTTCTCACATTACTTGCAAGTAGATTTGGAGAATTTACCACAAAGCCTGTCACTTGCAGGGACCCTTCTAAAAGCACTTTAGGAAGGGTTTGATAGTGTGGTTTGTGGTTACATTTTTTCTTTTTGTATAATTTTCAAAAGTAAACTATTTTAACTGTAATTTGTTAAAAACACTCTCTTTTCACACTAACTACCTCACTATCTGGCTTATTCTTGTGCAGGGTTGTGTTAGAGTGACCTCAGACAATTTGGGGGATCTGGCTAAGGTGAGATTAAGTGTTATTTTGTTGAGACTCTAAACTTTTCCTCATGAAGTGAGGTTCTCCACAGAGACCAAATTTGTCCCCCAAGGGATATTTGACAATAGCTGGAGACATTTTTGATCGTCACCACTGGGAGGGAGGGGCTCCAATAATCAAGGGGATAGGGCCCAGTAATGTTGTTAAACATCCTTCAATGCCCAGGACATCCCCTGCAATAAAGAATTGGTTGGCACAAACTGTCAGTAGTGTTGCTGTTGAAAAACCCTAAGCTAAATAATACTAATTAATACTAATCTTTGCTCTCAAACCATGGGATTCATTTTAACTGAAAAGATATTTTTTGAAAACTTTGTGCCAATATCTATGCTTCACGTTGGTGTGTTGGTGGACATTGTCCAGCACCATGGATGTACTACCCTGACCATAACCATGACCATATGCATTACACCTGGTATAATCCCACCATTCTAAAGGGGTTTAAGTTCAACATTAGTTTGGAATTTGGGAAAGGAAAGGACATGAAGGCTAGACTGCTTTCATACTTCAAGGAAATCAGGCCCTTGATATTGATGATTATACTTATGAAACTTTACTTTTGAAATTGAAAGTTAGCATACTATTATAGGGTGCCTCAGAGTAACCTCCTGAGAGCCTCCTTGTTGCTCAAATGTGGCTTCTCTCTAAGCCAAACTCAGCATATAAATACATTACCTTCCCGAAGCATGGGACATGAATCCCAGGGATGAGCCTCCCTGGCACAAAGGGATTACCACTAAGCACCAACTAGCAATGCATCTGGAAAAAGACCTTGACCAAAAGGGGGGAAAGGGTAAAGATGAATGAGTTTATATGGATTAGAGACTTCAATGTGACTCAGGAAGTCATTCCAGAGGTTACGCTTCTGCACATCTCAGCAGGATCTCATTGACTGCCTAAGTAAATATTGCCTCAAATAGCAGGGTTCCTGAGGGGTCTGGAGACATCCAGACACTATAGGCAGGTCTGACAGCTCAGGAATTTGGCACTCTACCAGTGGGCCCTTCTTTGGAATTTATGCTACCTAGTGTGACAGAGTTGGACTCAGTTGTGGTTTCCCTACACATGACTCTTCTGCCCCTTCTATTTAAGCCTATAGTTAGTACTAGAGTTGATAGGTATGTGTATTAAAGACTTAAATCTTTGGACTGTCCACGTGCCAGCTGGGTCCTGAATCTCAACAGAGTTGCAACCTACTCTCCACTTCATTGGATTCACCTAGGACAACTAACAAGGAGATGATGATGGACAATGACCATTCCAAGGAACAGAGAGAGTCTGCAATTGCAACCAAGATAGTCTCATCTATCTTTCCCATGAATCTAAGACCCCTCTTAATTGGAGGCAGAGTGGCCATCACCAGACTCAGATAAGGAAATCAGGGTTGCTTTGGAATTATTTGTGAAGCAGAGGCCAGCATATCTGTTGCTGGTAGGGATGGTCCATCACCCATGCTAAAACCTGAGTTAGTTGGAGCATTCCCTAAATAATAACACAGTGAGTTTATATGGATTAGAGACAATTAGTCCTTTATGTCCATCTCTTTGCATAAATGTATCATTATAATAGTCAGAGTGAATTGATGACCTAGCCTCACTGGTTTGGTTCCTTAATAATGACAATGATGCTGTTTGATATTCTTCTAAGGTTGTGCAAGCAAATCATATTTTGCTTCTAAGAAAAAAATTTGTAAAAAAGCAGATGTTTACTTTTTGAAATGTCTTATAGAGAACTGTTAGCATTAAACTAACTTATTTGTTTTTTAAGTCTTTGTAATTATTATTATTCAGTACAACACTCTTCCTCATATAACATGTGATTAGATTTGACCTTAATCATTTTCACTTCTCAAGCCTCTGATCTCTTCCTATTACCCAGTTCTCTAGTCCACCAGCCATTGCTATGTAAGTTTGAGGCTGATTGCTCAACTGTCCTGAGAGTTTGATGTACTTACTTCTTTTTGGGCTTTTATTTTTTTAAGATATGCAGGAATATATGGGTTGGTTGGGCCATGGTTCAAGTCCATCTTCTTTACACTCCACATGAAGAAATTTCTCAGTGTTTTAGGCCTATATCTTGTGCCCTTCCATTGGTCAAGCACATATATGTACTTCCTCTTTATTTTTATGATTTATCAATGACAATTTAGGAAAAGGACTAGGTAAAATACATGGACACAGATCACCAAGTTCAATCAACATGTTTGCAATAATCTATGTGAAGCACCTAGCATGATCTTGGCATGTATTTATGGTCATTCAATACAGCATGGATTTTCATATCTTCACAGCATTTCTGCTACTAACTATGGAGGTAGATAGAGAAAAATGAACAGGAGATAGCTTTCTCCTACTTCCTATTTCTGGTTGTACATTCAACTTCTTCTGTCTATCTTGATGTGCCCACTAAATTAACACGTCCAAACCCCAGATTTATGTATTTAAAATAGGGTTTTCCTCCTGATTTCTTTCAATCAGGCTGGAAATGTTGGAAACATCTTAAAATACACTCTACATTTGGTCTCATTATTTTCAAGTTTTCCCCAGAGATTTTCAATTTATCAAGTTTTTTTCTGTCCAACTTATTTATTTATTTATTTATTTATTTTTATTTTTTTGTTTTTTTGTTTTGCTTTTTTAAACAATTTATTGAAGTATATCATTCATACATGAACATACATAAACTATAAGTGTTCAATAAACATCGTGATCTTACAAAACAAGCATGTATAACATCATATAGAGCTCCCACACATCATCCCCACACACAAACATCCTGCATTGTTGTGAAACATTTGTTAACAAATCATGAAAGAGCATCGTCAAAGTATTACGACTAACTATTGTCCGAATCTTCTTCCTCTATACATTTTTTTAAGGATTTATTTATTTATTTACTTTTATCCATTTTTACCCCTCTGACCCCCCCTTTTTGCTGTTTCTGTGTCCATTCACTGGGCAACTCTCTGTGTCTGTTTCCTGCCCTCTCTTCTCATCCTTCTCCTCCTGTCTTCACTGGTAATTGATCCTCAGAACCTCCAATGTGGGAGAGAAGTGTCCTACTACCACCTGTGCCACCTTAGTTCTTGTTTTCTCAGTGCATCTCATCTCGGCTCTCCCTTGTGTCACTCTTCTGTTATGGTATCATCTTGCTGCATGGCTTGCGGGGCCTGGTGGCTCACCCGTGGACAGGGTCTGATGGCTCACCCCCTCGTGGGGCCTGGTGGCTCACCTGCGGATGGGGCCTGATGGCTCACCTGCTTGCAGGGACTGGCAGTGTACCCACATATCGGCCCTGGTGGCCCATGCAATTTCTATATTTTTCTTTTTTTCTTTTTACCAGGAGGTCCCAGGGGTCAAACTCAGATCTCTCCATATGGGAGATGGATGCCCAGCCACACGAGCCACATCCGTCCCCCTGCTATATCTCTTAAGGTTGACCAAAGACACCCAAAGTTACAGTCTTTTCCCATACAGGATGGTCATATAATAAATCAGGCATAGTTTATCACCAGCATTCTAAAAACCAGACCTAGGGAGATAAACTAGGTCTGGGGACACATGCATGGTTTCTAATATAGTGAATGCTCAGCCTACCCTGATTATCACAAAATCAGGACAGCGAGAATATTCACAATGTCCAACTTATTTAAATTCAACCCACCTGCCTTGATTAACCCCATACTCCTTTCCTACTCCTCCCCACATAGCACTCACCATCATCATCTAAATTTTACTTACTCATCAGTATCTTTCTCTCCCCTCTAGAATGCAAACTTCATGAGGCCAGGGAGTTTATTCTATTCATTGCTCTATCCCCAGAGTTAAACAGAGCTTGATATATCCCAGGTCCTGAATAATGCTGAGTGAATGAATGCTTTCCCAACAAGGAAGAGCAATGAAAGGGATACTTGCCACAGTGAATGGTGATTCATATGCTACTGCTGTAAGAAATAGCACTGGATTATAATAGCCAGTGAGAATAAGGATAATAGTAATGACTAGTACAAAGATGCTGAAAAAAACAAGGAATTTCATATTTTGTTTAGTCTTTGAAAACCTAATATTTAATGATTAGGAAATAAATATTATTTATATGGAGAATCTATAATGATAATTGAAAAGTGATAACTGAAAAGATATCAGCTGGTGTGTTGACGGGCAGGATGAGGGGGGAGCGCCGGGAGGTAGTCGGCGTTCCCGGGGGCCTTGACGGTGAGGGAAAGAATTATTGCGGAGACGAGGTAAGCATGCAGGGGGGGATCTTTATTGAGCAAGTGCACCTCCTTTTATAAGCTAGGTAAGGGGTGGAGTTGGAGCCAGGGCGTGGAAAAGGAGGGAGTACGTGTTAGGCGGGGATTGGGCACAGTTGGTTGTTAGGGAGGGTTTGTTATCTGTCGAAGGCGGGAAGGTTGCGCGGGCGCGGGAAAGTTTCGCGGGCGCGGGAACAGGGTGAGCTATTATTTCAAAGAAGGCTAAATATAGGATCAGGCTAGTTTTTAGTTGTTAGTCAGCCATTTTAGCCTCATATTTTTCTGGCTGCCTCCAACATCTCCTTTTTGTTTTATTTGAGCCTTATATTGTATAGCTAGCTGAGGGAAGTAGAGGCCTCATTGTGGGAAGGTGTTCGTATCTGCAAATGTGCTATTTGCGAAGGAGGGTCTGTGCCTGTCTTAGGTTGGGGCTGCACCCGATCAGTCTTACCCATCATTGGGAAACATGGCAGCAGAAGGCCATGTCCCTGTCTTAGGTTGATTGATGGATCAGTCCAGTTGCCCGTCATTGGCTAGCCAGCCCAATGTTTTATTGAGCATTTTGCTCAGTTAGAACGAGCCCTTGTACTAATGAGGCGTGCTTCTCAGAGAACAGTTAGGCTGTACTCACTTTTAACTGTCTCTTGCAGTGCTTTGCCTCGCACTCAGCTGCTCATAGGCGGGGAGGGCTGGAGGATGTTGTTATTTATGGAGGGCAGAAACAACGCGGCTATGTTTGTTGGCCAGACTTTAGCCTGCCTTACCTTATTATGAGTTAGTAGCACTGGAAAGGAGCCCAGACTAAGGGTGATGGAACAGGTGAGTGGCTGCTTAGTTTTGGAGAGCCGTGGCTATAGCAGTGGGGCTTAGGGTGAATGAAGTTTTGGAGGTGAGGTCTCGGACTGGAGGAAGCAGGAGTGGACGGCGTTGTGGGTGGGTGTTTAGAGCTGGATTTGCTTGAGGGCGAGGGCAGCAGGAGGAGCCGAGGTAGCAGACGGCGCAGAACTCCTGTGGGGAGAACGGGCGGAGGTGGGCCGGGAGGACGAGGGGAGGGTACTGCGGGAGGAACGGGTGTGGGGGGGTTCCTCGGCGATGGCGAGCCGCTGGTAGTGGACCTGTACAAATGAGGTGAAAATGGCATTAGCTTGATCTTTTGCGAGTTGGACGATCCTTTTGATGGCCCATGGTCCGACTGCCAGTGCGACGAGGAGAATGACTAGGGGGCCTAAAAT
>JAKSZT010054559.1:305837-404500 GCA_026826555.1 Tolypeutes matacus | reverse complement strand
TCCTCCTCAGAAGAGGAGGGCTCTGAAAGGGAGATCTCTAGAGGCTTGGCGCCGAGTAGGCAGGAGCGAATGGTAATAAGCGTAGGAACAAGGCCGGGGGGGAAAGCATTTATTCTCATGCTCCATGGCAGAAGTTACTCTGTCGACGAGCAAGCGGTAGGTATCAGGATCCCAAAGATTAGATGTGAGAAGCCAGGGGTTGAAGGGGAGAAGGAGGTCCCAGTAACTTTGAAGTTGCTTTGCTGAAACCTTGCACTGGTGGCATGCGAGAAGGCTGGCGAGAGCCCTAACCTGAGGGGCTTGGCGAGAAGAGAAGGAGGCTCCCATGGCCTAGAGACAAGATCAGAACACAAAGAATAACGAGAGAGAGGAGGAAGAGGCAGAGAACAATCGGTGGAATAAGGGAAGAAGAGAGTTGGGGACAAAAATGGTAGAGGATGCTAAGAAAAAAGAGCAAGATAAATGGAAGGAGGAAGAAGAGAAGGAACCAGGGGACAAAGTGGCTAAAGCTCATAAGGAGGAAGAGGGAGGGGGTACCCCAGGGGCAAAGAAGCCGGATCTCAGGGGAGAGAGGTACCGAAGGGAATAGGGGTCTGCCAAGTTATGGAACAAGGCAGACGTAGTCCTTACCCGTTGGCGGAGGTTACCGGCCAGCGGCAGACGATCGAGCCCCACATTGGGTGCCAGTTGTTGACGGGCAGGATGAGGGGGGAGCGCCGGGAGGTAGTCGGCGTTCCCGGGGGCCTTGACGGCGAGGGAAAGAATTATTGCGGAGACGAGGTGAGTATACGGGGGGGGTCCTTTATTGAGGAAGTGCACAGCCTTTTATAAGCTAGGTAAGGGGTGGTGTAGGAGGCAGGGCGTGGAAGAGGAGGGAGTACGTGTTAGGCGGGGACTGGGCACAGTTGGTTGCTAGGGAGGGTTTACTATCTGTGGAAGGCGGGAAGGTTTCGCGGGCACGGGAACAGGGTGAGCTACTTCCTTAAAGAAGGCTGAATATAGGATCAGGCTAGTTTTTAGTTGTTAGTCGGCCATTTTAGCTTCACATTTTTCTGGCTGCCTCCAACATCTCCTCCTTTTTGTTTTATTTGAGCCTTATATTGTATAACTAGCTGAGGGAAGTAGAGGCCTCATTGTGAAAGGGTGCTCGTATCTGCAAATGTGCTATTTGCGAAGGAGGGTCTGTGCCTGTCTTAGGTCGGGGCTGTACCCTATCAGTCTTACCCGTCATTGGGAAACATGGGCAGCAGAAGGCCATGCCCCTGTCTTAGGTTGAATGATGGGTCAGTCCAGTTGCCCGTCATTGGCTAGCCAGCCCAATGTTTTATATTGAGCATTCTGCTCAGTTAGAACGAGCCCTTGTGCTAATGAGGCGTGCTTCTCAGAGAACAGTTAGGCTGTACTCACTTTTAACTGTCTCCTGCAGTGTTTTGTTTCGCACTCAGCTGCTCAAAGGCGGGGAGGGTTGGAGGGTGTTGTTATTTATGGAGGGCAGAAACAACGCGGCTATGTTTGTTGGCCAGACTTTAGCCTGCCTTACCTTATTATGAGTTAGTAGCTTTGGAAAGGAGCCCAGACTAAGGGTGATGGAACAGGTGAGTGGCTGCTTAGTTTTGGAGAGCTGTGGCTATAGCGGTGGGGCTTAGGGCGAACGAAGTTTTGGAGGCGAGGTCTCGGACTGGAGGAAGCAGGAGTGGACGGCGTTGTGGGCGGGTGTTTAGAGCTGGATTTGCTTGAGGGCGAGGGCAGCAGGAGGAGCCGAGGTAACAGGCGGCGCAGAACTCCTGTGGGGAGAACGGGAGGAGGAGGGCCGGGAGGAGGAGGGCCGGGAGGACGAAGGGGGGTGGCTGCAGGAGGAACAGGTGCGGGGGGGTTCCTCGGCGGTGGCGAGCCGCTGGTAGTGGACCTGTACAAATGAGGTGAAAATGGCATTAACTTGATCTTTTGCGAGTTGAACAATCCTTTTGATGGCCCATGGTCCGACTGCCAGTGCAACGAGGAGAATGATTAGGGGGCCTAAAATAGGGAGAATGTAGGGGAGGAATCCTTGGAATCCCCAGGAGAGACCTCCCCCCTGGGCTTCTCTCTCCTTTTTACGTTTTTCTAGCCCTGCTCTTACTTGGGCTAAATTGTCTTGGATGAGGCCCGAGTGATTAGCATAGAAACAGCATTCTTCACCCAGGGCAGCAGAGGCCTCCTTCTTTGAGAAAGAGGAGGTCTAGCCCTCTGCGGTTTTGAAGGACTACTTCGGAGAGGGATGTAAGAGATTTTTGTAGGTGGTTAATGGCTGTTTCGAGATGGGCGATATCTTCGTCGACGGCTGACCTGAGAGAGGAAAGGGCATTATTGTGTAAGGTTAGGGCTGCAATTCCTGTGCCAGCTCCTGCAAGACCTAAAAGTGTGGCAATTGTAATGACGGTGATAGGTTCCCTTTTTTGAATGTAGGTTGGTAGGAGATGACGCTGCCAGGAGTCAAAAAAGTGGTTATTGCTATGGTAGATAATGCGGGGGAGTATTACAGCAAGCACACAGGTTTCGTTGGTGGAGTTGATGGTGCCAACATTGAGGCATGGGGTAAGGCCTGCGGAGGAACAAATCCATTGTGTGTATTTGGGGGGTAAGAGAAATTTTGCGGTTGCGTCGGGGGTGGTTGTATGGTTGCAGAGGGTTTTTATGGAGGGAATAACAGTGCCTCCGATTTTAGTGATACAGAGCCCGCTCCGAGAGACAGACTGGATTGTTAGTCCTATTTGGGTTTGGTTCCAGTTACAAGACGCAGGAGCGTCTTCTGAGGAGAGTTGATAGGAGGCATTAGTGGCTATAGCCTCGTAGTAAGGCATTAAGGAGGAGAGGCACAGCCAACAGCTAGCGGTAAGGTTGGGATTGGAGGAATTAAGAGCGGAAAAGGAGGCGTTAACTAAGGACAGAAATGGGTTGTGGATTCGTAACGGAGGAGATGGGGTAAGAGGGGCGGTGCTGGAGTTAGAAGACTGATTGCTAGGGAATGTAAGAACAGGGGGAGGGTTGAGGATTGGGTTGGGGCCAACGGGAATTGGAACAGTAGGGGTGGTGGCCTTCTTTTGGATTATGAACAGGCCGCCGTAATCATAGCCTTCCATGTATAACCGAAGGCCGTATGTACGGCCCCTTAGCCAGGCAGTGTTGGAAGGGTCTTTAACAGTGAGGACAATTATATCCCATCGGGTGTTATTTGCAGTTTTGAAGGTAAGGTAGGAGTTCCGATTTGGAGCAGCGCTCCAGCCGTAGGCCATGGTTTTGCAGCCCCAGGAGGGGCAATAGAAGTGCGTGGTGTCGCGGCAGTTTTTGGCGGAGGAAGGGCAGATATAAAAACCAGAGATCATGTGGCCGGTAGGGCCGAGTAAATAATTATTATGACTATGACAGTACGATGGCTTGTAGTCCTTTTGGTAAGAATAGCCTATAAGGCTACAAATATGCACTTCAAAGGACGGGGCTTGGGCAGTGACATTGTATTGCAGGATTTTATCATTGGCCATGACCTTAACTGTCCAATTGAAGGGTTGGTGAGCCGAGTTAGAGAGGACAGGTGTTGTGGCCGCGGAAAGAAAGAGGATTATTAGGACTACCAGGTTGATGGGGTGGTTAGGCTGAAGGGGAGTTTGTGCGCGGACTCTGCGATAGAGATTGAGGAGTACTTGAGGAGTTGGGTTGTTCGGGATACCACGCGTCATCTGGTAGGTTAGGTGCCTCAGCTGTTGGTGTTCCCTTCTCGCTAGGCGCTTGGTCTGCGGTGGCGGGTCGGATGTTTCGTCCCGGGATCCAGATGGGTTGGGGAGCATCGTCTGGGAAAACACAAGCAAAACCTCTACCTTGGCACAGGAGGGGGTGAGGTCCTTGCCACTTGTTGGCTTCAGGATCCTTCCAGTATACCAGTGTTAGTGGGGTGGAGAGTGAGGACGCACACCAGTGTTTATGCATGGGGGACAGTCCATTTTTATTGAATGTGAGTAAATTGAGTTTCACTAGAACCGTAGTAAGGATCTCTTCCGGGGTGTGGTGGGGGTGTTCTTCCCTCTCTTTAAGTATTAAGGTCTTTAAGTGATGGTTAGTTTTTTCTATGATGGCTTGTCCTTGTGGGTTGTAAGGGATGCCAAAATGGTGAGTGATATTGTAAAGTTTGAGAAAGGCCTGAAATGAAGAACTATGGTAAGCAGGCCCATTGTCAGTTTTAAGATCCCAGGGCACTCCCTTAAGGAGGATAGCCCGCCTTAGGGCTTGGATGCAGTGACATGCGCGCTCACCAGGGAGGGCAACAGCGCTGACTAGGCTGGAGTAAGTGTCTTTAACAACATGTACATATTTCTGTCGACCAAAGGATGGGACATGAGTAACGTCCATTTGCCAGCGCGAGTTGGGTTTTAAACCTCTAGGGTTGACACCCTGGGGTTGTAAGGGCCCAAGAGGTAAAAAGGGGGCACAGCGTCGACAGCTGCGCACTAGATGTTTGCAGAGGTCTGTGGCCAGGTCCGGAAATAAATGTTTTAGACTGGATGCTGAAAAATGGAATCTGGAGTGTAGACTCCGTGCCTGGGTGATTAGGTCTTGGTTGTGTACAGCAAGCGTTAGTGTGGATACTGCCGAATCAATTAACGCGTTGCCTTCTGCAAGTGGGCCGAATAGACCAGTGTGACTGCGGATGTGAGTGATAAACCATGGCTGTACATGTCGTTCAGTTAGTTGTTGTAGACGTGTTAAGCTGCAATCAAGGGCCGAGTCTGATGGAAAGAATGTACTGAATGCTATTACTTTGCAGACCTGACAGGCATATGCACTGTCAGAGAAAATATTGATGGGTTCATTAGGGTATATAGAAAGGGTGAGAATGATGGCTTCAACTTCTCCTCTCTGGACAGAGCTACTGAGTTTGAGCGTGCGGACATGAGGGATATTTGAATCAATGGAGAAGGAGACAAATCCATAGCCCTTTTTTGAGGCATCAGTGAAGATAACGCGGGCATTAGGCAACGGTGTGGAGGAAGGGAAGGAGTGGTGTGATGCTGGGCTGTTTTTCATGCCTTGTGGGAGTACTTTCCACTGATAGCGTTCATTGGCCCCTTGGTGGTTAATTTGGGGAACTGAGAACGCGAATTTTTCCTTGTCTGTGTCATGCAAGGGAATGGAGAAGAAGCAATCTTTTATATCCAGTACGACCAGGGAGTAATCCAAGGGCACTGCAGATGGATGAGGGAGGCCTGGCTGGGGTGAACCCATGGGTTTGATGTGGGCATTTATTGCTCTCAAGTCATGGAGAAGACGGAAGGTATTCTTACCCCTTTTTTGAATTACAAAAACAGGGGAGTTCTAAGGGCTGTAACTTTTTTCTATGTGCCCAAGTTGTAACTGCTCTTTTACTAATTCATGTAAAGCTGTTAATTTATGGGACGGTAGGGGCCATTGCTCAACCCAGACAGGTTCCTCTGTGTCCCAGATAAGAGGAATGGGTGTAGGTGGAGTTAATGGAGCAACGGCCTGTATGCTTGGGGGGAACGCCTTGGAGGTGGGCAAGTAACCTGAACAAGGGAGATAGGGCAGGCAGCAGGGTTATCACTGCTGCCAGAGGAGAGGGTTGCTCCCATTTGCTCTAATATGTCTCTGCCCCATAGGATAGTGGTAAGATGGGGGACAAAGAGAGGACAAAAAACACCAGAGTGTCCCTCCTCATCCTGCCACGGGACAAGAAGGGTGGACTGGAGAGAAGCTCCTTTTGCAGTGGCACCATCAATGACCGGACCCTGTTCAGTAGGAGTTATATGGGCATAGGATTCGGGAAAACAGGACACCTCTGCCCCAGTATCGAGAACTCCTGTATACCATTCGTCTTTGATCTTTAATGTTAAGGCGGGGCGATTTCAGAGGACAGGAATGGTCCATTTTATGGCCTTGGAGGCCGGGTATCTTGGGAGCGGGGCTGAGACTTGCCCCCTGCGGAGTTTAAAGGCTTGTCACTTATATCGGATGTAGAGCGGCAATCTTTTGCCCAGTGATATCCCTTTTTGCATTTTGGGCACGGAGTGGGTGGCCTGGATGGCCTTTTGGGCGCTGATGGTTTGCCAGGAAGTATAAGGCCTTTGCTAGGGTAAGGGCATTCACGGGCAAAGTGTCCCTGTTCTCCACAGTGAAAGCATGGTCCTGCAGCCAAGACTAAGGCAGAGGCGAGACTAGTGGCCAGATTATGGGACGTTTGGTCGAGGTCTTTACAGGCTAGGATCCAGTCATGGATAGTACCCTGTCTTTTGGAGGCAATGGCTTGTCTACAGACTGCATTAGCACCCTCTAGAATAAGTTCTCGGGCTAGGGCCATCTGGGCCTGCTCATTACTGACTTTACGAGCACAGGCTTCTTGGACTCTAGAGACAAAGGAGGAGAAATCCTCATCCTTGTTTTGCATGAGCTTGGTAAAGGTATCTGTTTTAATGGCAGAGCAATTACCAAAGGCGCGCATGGCGACGCCCCGGAGTTGGTCCCAGAAGAGGGCGTTAGCCCCAGTATAGGACGCTGGGTTGGCATAGCCTCCGCTGCCCATAAAGGCATCAAGAGGGTAGTTAATTCCCTGTGCCTGGTTGGCCCTTTGTTGCTGTTCTGCCTGGTCCTGAAAATGGGTGCGCCAGTTGATGTACTGGCCTGGGGTGAGAATGGCCCGTGCGACCGCTTGCCAATCATAAGGAAGGTTAAGGTTAAGTGAGATGTCAGTGAGGAGCTGCTGCGCAAAGGGACTCCCCAAACCGTCCTCCTTGACCGCCTCGTGGAGGCGCTTGAGCTCTGAGGGGTTGTAGGGGTACCACGGAAGAGGACGCTGAAGGTTGGGTGCGAGGTTGATAGGGAAAAGCGAGGGAGTGGGGCAGGAACAATCAGGGGAAGGAGCACGACCAAACGGCAGAGGAACGTTGCCGGAGTAACCTGAGCGACAGTTGTAACATTGTTGCGGGTGCAGGGAAGACGGTGGGGGCTGTTGCAGGACAGCCGCAGTGGCCTCTGGGGAGATCATGGTGTTGGCATTGAGAGCCGAGGTTGAAAGCGATAGGGAGCAGTGGGGGCAGAGGTGCCAAGGCCGCTGGGGAGAGAAAGGGGCGGGGGGTGTGACAGAGCGAGTGGGGGAGCAGGGGGGTCAGGAGGTTTGGCAGGAAGTGGTGTGGTGACTGGTTGACTGGCGGGGCTAAGGGGAAGTATAGCTCCGCCCTCAGCGGAGGAGGGGAGTTCCGGATATAGAAGGTTCCGCTTTTCAGGCGGTGAAGAAGGCGGAAGTGCGCCATTTTGAGCGCAGTTGTTAGCGGTTTTTGTTAGGGGTTTGGAAGCAGTATCAGAGTCTTCCAAAAGGTTGTTAAGCTGGAAGACTAGAGCGTTAGAGTTCTCACAGTCCTCCTCAGAAGAGGAGGGCTCTGAAAGGGAGATCTCTAGAGGCTTAGCGCCGAGTAGGCAGGAGCGAATGGTAATAAGCGTAGGAACGAGGCCGGGGGGGAAGCGTTTATTCTCATGCTCCATGGCAGAAGTTACTCTGTCGGCGAGCAAGCGGTAGGTATCAGGATCCCAAAGATTAGATGTGAGAAGCCAGGGGTTGAAGGGGAGAAGGAGGTCCCAGTAACTTTGAAGTTGCTTTGCTGAGACCTTGCACTGGTGGCATGCGAGAAGGCTGGCGAGAGCCCTAACCTGAGGGGCTTGGCGAGAAGAGAAGGAGGCTCCCATGGTCTAGGGACAAGATCAGAACACAAAGAATAACGAGAGAGAGGAGGAAGAAGCAGAGAACAATCGGTGGAATAAGGGAAGAAGAGAGTTGGGGACAAAAATGGTAGAGGATGCTAAGAGAAAAGAGCAAGATAAATGGAAGGAGGAAAAAGAAAGGGAACCAGGGGACAAAGTGGCTAAAGCGCATGGGGAAGAAAAGGGAGGGGGTACCCTGGGGGCAAAAAAGCCGAGTTAGAGAGAGAGAGAGAGGTACCGAAGGGAATAGCGGCCTGCCAAGTTATAGAACAAGGCAGACGTAGTCCTTACCCGTTCGCGGAGGTTACCGGCCAGCGGCAGACGATCGAGCCCCACGTTGGGCGCCATTTGTTGCTGACGGGCAGGATGAGGGGGGAGCGCCGGGAGATAGTCGGCATTCCTGGGGGCCTTGACGGCGAGGGAAAGAATTATTGCGGAGACGAGGTAAGCATGCAGGGGGGGATCTTTATTGAGCAAGTGCACCTCCTTTTATAAGCTAGGTAAGGGATGGAGTCGGAGCCAGGGCGTGGAAAAGGAGGGAGTACGTGTTAGGTGGGGATTGGGCACAGTTGGTTGTTAGGGAGGGTTTGTTATCTGTCGAAGGCGGGAAGGTTTCGCAGGCGCGGGAAAGTTTCGCGGGCGCGGGAAAGTTTCGCGGGCGTGGGAAAGTTTCCCGGGCGCGGGAACAGGGTGAGCTATTTTTTCAAAGAAGGCTAAATATAGGATCAGGCTAGTTTTTAGTTGTTAGTCTGCCATTTTAGCCTCACATTTTTCTGGCTGCCTCCAACACTGGTGTGATTAACACTTACTAAAAATGCTCAAATAAGAAAGAATTTTGAGTAGGATAAAAGTAGAGTTCTAAATTAATGGGGATGAAAAAGATTATTCCTCAAACTGGGTTGTAACAATTATTCAGGCCAGAGGTTCTCAGACTTTCCCCTGAAGCATCTCTAAAGATGGGGGAGAATGAACGCAACCTTCTTCTGAAGTCTGGGTGATGGGTTGTAGTAGTCCAAAGTAGTTGCCACAAGTACAAAAAATCTCAAGTTTATTTTTAAAAAATTTAAATGGCCATTTTTGTTTTACTGCATGATATATTCATGTTCATTTTATCATAACATAATTTTAAAAATAATTTATCAGTTCCTCCAGTCCCACAATTTTTCAAGTAATAATGGCGTTCCAAGATGATGCAGCAAATTTAGAACTGTACACCAGAAAGAAAAGATAAAGTCAATTAAAAAAAAGGAGAATGGAAGATACAAATAAATACAAAAGAAAAAGCAATGGAAGAAATCAAGGGAAAAATTAGAAGGTTTGATTACATAAATACTAAAATTTGATTTATTTTATGAAAAAAAAAAAGACCAAAATTACATGCAAACTGCAGGTTGCTATTAATTTGCTCTTAATTTGTGAAAAGATCAGTAATTAAAAAAAAAATAACTTCAATATGTACAAAAAGAAAAACATTAAAACTCAAGTAGACAAATATATAGGAGATTTAATGATGGTGATTGAATCATGTCATGCAGAAAAGGCATGTTCAGCTCCCAACTCCTGGTCCTGTAGTGTGAACCCATTTGTAAATAGGAGCTTTGAAGATGTTACAGTTAAGGTGTGCCCAGCTGAATGAGGGTGGGCCTCAATTGAATATGGCTGAAGTCCATATAAGCAAAGGAAATTGGACACAGAGAGAAGCCACGGGGAGCAGCCAGAAGCTGAATATCAAGGGAGCCTGGAAGAGAAAGGAGAAGACTCTGCCACATCCACTATGCTGTGAGAGAAAAGTCAAGGACCAAGGGTTGCTGGCAACCAGCTCTAGAGAGGCAGTCTTTGGGGAGAAACCATCTCCTAGCCTCAAAACTATGAGCAAATAAATATCTGTTGTTAAACCAATCCATTGTATGGTATTGGTTTTAGCAGCTGAGAAACAAAAACATATGTTGAAGCAATTTACATGAGGAAATAAAACATGGTTCATAAATACATGCAAAAATGTTTAAACCTACGAGTATTCACAGAAATGCAAATAAATAACTTTTAAATCTATAGACATACTATGGTGGGAAAGTAAATTTATAAACCACTGTATTAGTCAGTCAAAGGGGTGCTAATGTGAAATACCAAAAATGGGTTAGTCTTTATAAAGGGTATTTATTTGGGGTAGAAGTCCACAGAGTGTTAAGTTTCTTCTCTCACCATAAAGTGTTAAGTTTCTTCTCTCACCAAAGTCCATTGTCACGTGTTGGAGCAAGACAGCTGATGATGTTTGCCAGGGTTCAGGCTTCTTGGGTTCCTCTCTTCCCAGGGCTGCATTTCTCTCCAGGCTTAGCTCTTCTGGTCCCTCCATAAGGTTAGTTGTAGACTATCAGGCAAACGGCTCACTTCTCTTCTTCTGGGGCCTTTTCTCCAACATCAAAACTGCTTCTCAAAAACTGCTTCAACTGTCCTTTGCCTTGCCTTTTATATTCCATTCCCCCACCCACCAAGGGGTGGGGCTCAATGCCCTACTGACGTGGCCCAGTCAATGCCCTAATCATGCCCAGTTTAACAGATCAGTTTACAAGCATGATCCAATTATATTTTTGGAATTCATAATTAAATCAAATTCCCCAACGGTTACAACTACTTTGGAAAAGTAATTAAAAGACATGACAATAATCTAAAAGGCACTCATTTTCTTTGTTGTAATGATTACTTCTTGGAAAGTTTCCTAAGGAAAACCTCCAATGCATTTAAAAATAATTATTTTCAAAAATATTTGGAAGGTTATTTATATTACCACAAAATTGGAAACCATACATCTAATGTTAAAGGGAATGGTTTAATGATACAAATGGAAGTTAGATAGCAAATAAATAGTATTTACATGGAGAATCTGTAATGATAATTGAAAATGATGCTTGAAAAGAAACAAGATATCAACTCATATGATTACCACTTACTAAAAATGAGAACAGTGTTTAAAAGATTGGAAAATAATACACTAAGGTATTGATAATGCATGTCCTTGTTTGGTAGGACAAGTAGTGATTTTTTTCTTTCATTCTATTTTTATACATTTTCCCAAATATAAATCTTATTTGATTAAAAAGTCTTTCTAGTCCATCTTTTCCTTTAAATTCCTCTTAGATATGAAGTTCAATGACCCTGGTTCAGTCATCTATACTTCATAAGGAGAACATATCAATAACCTCCTGACAGGTTGTGCAGCCTCCATTGTATTTCTTTATTTATGCATATTAATAGCTCTCATTTAATGCATTTTTACTGAGTTTGATGCACTATACAAAGCATTTCATGTACATTAACCCATCTATCCCTTTTAACCTTCTGATGGTATCCCCATTTTACAGACAAATAGATTGATACTTGGAGATATTAAATAATTTGCTCAAACTTACTCAGATTAAATGGAAGAGCTGGGTTTCATAGCCAAGTGTCTAATGCTGGAACCCAAAGTTTAAACTATTACTTCCCAGTGCCCTTCAGCCTACCTTTCCAAAATATTCCTGCAGACAAGCAGCCAGGTTAAGTTTATAGAATATCATTTTCATAATAGTACTCCCTTGCCCAAAAGCCTCAGTAGTTTTTTGTTTGAAAATGACTAATGTACAAACTAATTCAGGCATTTCAATCCTGCTTTCTAGACTCCTATATAGGTCACCTATAGTAATTGCCACAGTGATATGATCCCTATGCTGAGTGTGTGTGAGTGTAGGAAGAGGTCCTGAAAGAGTGTATGTGGAAGAGGAGGGGAGGAAAATGATAAAATTAAAAAAACAGAATTTGAGGGCAAGTATATTCTTTAGCAGTTATCTAGTTCAAGTCCCTTATTTTAATCAAACTCAATATAATAGAGGAAGCCAAGATGAAGAATATAATGGACTCCGAGTCACTGGCATCGGGGATTCTTTAGTTACTGTTCAAATCCTAACTCTGCCACTCACCAGCAGTGTCATCTTTGGCCAGTGCCTCAAGCTCTTTGAGTACCATTTCCTTTTCTGCCAAATAAGAGCAATGAGGAGGACTTAATAGAATTATTGTTAGGATTAAGTGAAAGTACAAAAATAAATATAATGCAACTCCTATGGCAGTGGGTACAATAGTACACGTGGTACTCAATAGACTTTTTTTCCTGGTTCCTCCTCTTTTCTCTCAGGAAGTCCAGATTCAAGTTTTCTACGCCAGTCATTAAATTTACTTATTTACTTCTTCCATTTTTCCATTTCATTAATCTTGCAAATCACTTAAAATCTTTTTGCAGTACATGCATATGTAAATATAAAAGCAACCTGTATTTCATAAACCAGCCTCATTAACAAATATTATTCAGCACTTCCTATGTGCTAGGCACTGTTCTCTAGAGTGAGGATATGTCAGTGAATAAATCAGATGAAAATTTCTGCCTTCATGAGCATAAATTCTACTGGGTGCAATAGAGAATGAACAAAAAATATGGTAAATGATCAATTATGTAGTATATTAGAAGATAGTAAGTGTTATGGAGAAAGTAGAGCAGAGTTAAGGAGATTTTAAATAGAGGGAAAGTCTTTAGTAACCTTCATTGAATAAAATTATGAAGGAAGTGAGGGAAGAAGTCAGATGTTAATCTAGGAGAGCATTTCAGGCAGAAGGAAGCATCAGTGCAAAGACCTTGAACAGCAAGGAGGCCGGTATGGCTGGAGTGATGTGGCTAGCAGGAGAGGAGAAACAGATGGGATCAGAAAAGGTCATGCATGGACTCTTCTGCCCCTTTTATTTGAACCTATAATTAGCACTATACTCATTAAATATATGTCTCAGAGACTTAAATCTTCCGTTTGTTCAGATGCCAGTTGAGCCCTGAATCTAAGCCGAGTTGCAGCCAATACTTACTCTCCAGTTCGTTGGACTCACCCAGGACAAGTAACAAAAGGATGGTGATGGACAACTCCCATCCCCCAAAATAGAAAATATCTACAACTGCAAGCAAGACAATTCCATCCATCTGCCTCATGGGATCTAAAGCCTCTTTTAATTGGAAGCAGAGTGGGCATCACCACCCCAAAATCCTCAAGATTGAGGAATGAATAAACATAAAGGGGGAATGCAACTATGGACAAAAATAGACTCATTATTATTCTACCAATGGTAGAATTTTTAACATTGATATAAAGGCAGTGGCCACCAGAGGTTCTGAGGGTAGGGAGAGGCAACAATGGGTATAACATGGGGCATTTTGGGGACATTGGAATTGTCCTGCATGATATTGCAATGACAGATACAGGCCAATATACATTTTGTCATAACCTATAAAATTGGTGCAAAGTGTAAACTATAATGTAAACTATAGACCATGGTGAGTAAAAACACTTCAAATATGTGTTCATCAATTGTAACAAATGTACCACACTAATGAAAGATGTTGTTAATGGGGGAAAGTGTGCGGGGTGGGGGGGGGGAGGGAGGTATATGGGAATCCCCTATATTTTCAATGTAACATTTATGTAATCTAAGGCTTCTTTCAAAAAAAAAAAAAAAAAAGAAAAGGTCATGTAAAGCTATGATCATTACCCTGAATGAAATGGGGGAGACAAAGGAAGGTTTTGGAAAGGAAATGGTTCATCTGACTTCTGTTTTAAAAGGACCACTCTAGTTACTGAGTTGAAAATAGAGAGTAGGGAGTTAAGAGCAGAGGTGGGGCAATGGTAGTTTGGACCAGCCCGGTAGCAGTGGAGGTGCTAAGAAGTATATAAATTCTGGATATATTTTGAAGGTAAGACCAACAAAATTTGCTGATCTTTTGGATGAGTATGTGAAAAAATCAGGGATGACTCTTAAGTTTTTGACTTGAGCAAATAGATGCAATTACCAACAAGTGAGATGAGGAAGACTGCAAATGGGACAGTCAGTCTTCCTGGGGGCAAGATAGAGGAAGGTGAAGATCAGGAGTCTGTGGACGTGTGAGGTTTGAGATGTTGTGTAGGCTGCTGGAAATAAAAGTCTGGAGTTAAGGGGAGAGGGCTAAGCTAAAGATAAAAATTTAAGTATTATATGGATGACATCAGACACAAGATGGCAGGTGCAAGAAATCTATGAATATTTTAAATTTTTTGTTTAATTTGAATAACAAATGAAAAATATCATTTTAAAAAGTGATATTTTGGATCATTTGGATGATTACAGTGTATCAAGGAAGTGCTGTACAATTTAAATTCCCTAATGTAGAAATAACTGTGTGATGGCAAATGACCAAATAATATGATGGTGCACTGTATAGATGAAGCTTTTGTAGTAATAAGAATAAAGAAAAGTAATAGAAAAGTTGAGGCATCATATGTTACATGGTAGTATAGTTATTCCAAACACAGAAGAAACAAAGTGATCATAGCTTTATCAGAGTCACATTCTTAGCAGATTTATCATATGATCCCTCATTTATAAAAATATCCTGCAATAGTTTATTAGCAGAAAAGGGGCATAAATATGTAATGAATAGTTATGCATTTAATTAAACTAAGAAATGTTCAATATTGTAATTTTGGAGGTGCTCTATCAAAGAGAATGGACATTTTAATAAGGGCTCCAAAATTAGAAACCAGTGTATGTTTTTAAATGGAAAAAATATGATAAAATTGATAAAATATAAAAAAATATGATAAAATTATTATGCTTAGAATTAAAATTAGCAATTTAAATATAAAATGAACATAAAGACTGTTCTATAAATATCCAACATTGAAAACCTTATTTCAATAATAAAACATCACCCATAATACTAAAATAATATTGTTAATTTGAATGTTATTGGTTCTGTTATTTTTGTTTTTATTAATTTGTAAGCGTATTTTCATTTTACAGTTTTATAAGACCTACAAATTTATCTACTTTTATGTTTGTAACACTGAATTAACATCTGAAAAATAATTTAAATTATTACAGAGTATTCTTGCTTTTTTTCTCTCTAAATGAAACTTGAGGATGATTGCAGATTTGGGAGATATTGAAATAAAGTTTAATAACTAGATAGTATGCTTCTTTTCTCAAAATCCTAGACTATAGCTGGGAACAATAGCTGAAAGAATTTGATCGCTCTTTGCTTTAGTCAGAGTAACTTTATGTCATTCTGTGGTAATATATAAACCATAAAATCTCAGCGGCTTTAGCTCCATAAAATTGCTATTAACTTCTCCTTTTAGATATTGATATGCACTTCCAATTCTGTCAACTGCATATGTATAAACATAATTGATTTAAACTATAGGATCGAATTGCTAATAAATCTATATGTAATGGTTAAAAAATCTCAGTGGCTTAACACAAATGAGGTTTATTTCTTACTGTGCCAGGTATGAAGTGGATTGGGTGGCCTCCTCCATTCTGCTCCATCTATAGCACGTGCCTCCAAGGATGCCGTAGGAAAGAAGAATATAGATGAATGAGTCATGGAAGCTCTTAATCTCCTTGACTCGGCTTTGGGGAGGTGTCATAGGACAGGCAAAAATGCAAAAATACTGTTTAGAAGACTTCAATAATGGTCTGGGCTGGAGGTAATTGTGGAATGGACTAGTATTGAAGAACTAAGGTTTGCGAATCTAAACATACCCTGGTGTCTTAGTGAGAGTATAGACAATGACATCCAAAACAGACTCTAGGCATTGTGACATTATGAAAGGTGATGCTTCCCACCTGGAATCCCAACCCCTGTCTCAAACACATTCACTCCTTTGCCTACATTTAAACTCCAATTGTGGGGACATGGACATTGAGATGCAAAAGCAATTGTGCGGGCTGCAGAGGTTCACGCAGAAACACAAGAGGGTGCTCCTTTCTTCAGCTGTTCATTCCCTTATTCACATGATGGTTTGACACTCTTTGTCCCACCTTCATTGTGCATTTTCTGTTCTCTTTCCTGTTGGAGAGTTGCTGCAGGGCACGAAGGTGCTCTTTACAAAGGAGCAAGGGCTCACTAGAAGAATCTACCCCAGAATTCAGAATCTGAAACTAGAGCCACATCCTTATCAGCTTTGGTGTATTCACAGGGGCAAGTCCTTTCTGTTTCCCACAGTTCAACCAGCCATGCTCTCTGCTTTTTGCTCAGTGCTTGTGATCCTGCTGCTAATTCTCAGTAAGTGAAAATTTGCTTTCTAATTATTTTCTATTCCTAGGATGATGATAGCTAGCTCCATTTCCCCACTGGGGACTGTCCTGCTGTTTACATATTCCAAAAAACAAAATTTGACATTTTTTAGGAAGGACCACTGGAGACTCTGTGGCCCAGACAGCAGGCCTAGTTATCCTCCCTGAGGAGGCACCGCTGACCCTGAACTGCACTTACCAGACCACCTCTTCAGCTTTCCTTTTCTGGTATGTCCAGCATCAAAACAAAGCACTTCAGCTCCTCTTGAAAGGCTCATTGGAAAACCAGAAGATGGAGAGCAGAGGATTTCAGGCCCCTCATGTTAAGAGTGACAGCTCCTTCCACCTGAAGAAACTCTCAGTCCAAATGTCAGACTCAGCTGTGTACTACTGTGTTCTGAGAGACACAGTGAGAGGGTCTGTGGGAGGAGCTGAGCACAAACCCTCAGCACAGGTGGGGACTGGGGTGGGCAGCCCTGGGAGCAGCATGTTATAGTTTTTGCCCAGGTAGTGACTTGGGCTAGGGACAAGGAGAGGAAAAGGAATAATTCCAGCTGATGCTTCAGGACTCAGGATCCCTGGTGCTACTCTGAGCTAAGAATGGGGAGAGGCAACTAGGTGAAAACTTGAGTTCCAATTCCCAGAAGTGTTCCTGTTTTCAATCAGGATGGCAATTCTTTCTCCCAGATTTAAAAGTCTGCCATGATACACATTTACTGAAGTTCCCTGTGGCTCCTCTGCTAAGTGAGCCTGTAGCTTTTGTCTCTCCTGAGATATTTCCAGGTGTAGGTATTGAACAACTGCAAGGATTGAGTCATTTTTAGGGCAAGTATCTTATATGTTAAATGAGATATCTGGAATCTAGTCCCACTGATTTATGCACGTTGTCTCTCTAGTTCCGATGGATGTTGACATCTTCACAAGTCCAGCTCTTCCTTCCTTCCTTTGCAACCACACAAAAAAAAACTGTTAGGAAAGGAGAGACCTCAGTTTGGAGTCTCTTCCCCATCTCCTTATTGCCTCAGCCAATGAGGGAGAGCCCTGTTGGGAAAGGCTGTGTTGCTGTGGAAAGTCTTGTTTCTTTCCAGCCCCAGTCTCTTCAACACTGACTTCACCTAAGATTTTTATTTAAATTCCAAAAAAAAAAAAAAAAAAAAAAGCTCTGGGCAAAGGTCTGCACCCTCCATTTAGGACTTTGAATCTCTTCCATTATTTGGAATAAGAAGCCTTTTTGTTTGGAGCCAGCTTTTCCTGTGTGGTTTAAGATAATATTCTAGTCATTAATATTCTTATATTCTTATTCTTATTCTTCTTTGTCTGTAAATGAAGCCTGATCTCTTTATAGTGCTGTTCTAACTCAACTTGGGTGCTAATTCCAGGAAAGTGTCAAGGGATGTAAAGAGCACAAAGAATGTGAACTGTTTCTCTTAGTGGTTTGCAAGTCAAACTAGTATAAAGAATCTGTATTTCTGAGGACCAGGAAACAAAGAAAAAGAATCTTTCACTGTGAACTGAGCACACTTTTTGGATCCCAGACTTAGCCTCTATTGGTTTAATGACAATCAGAGAAGACACTGGGAGCTACAGCATTGACCTTATGACTTTAGCTGGGTTATAAGGATTTATGAAGAGAGAGAGTGGAAAAACCCAGGAAATATTCCTGCAGTGCTTGTGGATGCAAACTATAAGCAATCAGAGTGGTCTTATTGGGGTCCCAGTAGGGATGTGGGGGCAAAATAATTTTGAGGACTTGATGACTTAATGCTCCAAAATCTTGATAATCTAAGGATCAAGCTCTGGTTTTTCTGAACAGGGATGTGTGGTCAAGACTAAATGGAGAAGAAAGGGGATCTTCAAGGCAGGATTCAGGGTCTAAGGGTGGGAGGGAGGGATTCATTTTGAACTTTGGTTATGAACCAGAAACTCAGTTCAATTTACAGAGAAATAAATGAAATTCGAAGAACTTGAGGATTTCCTTCCTGTGTCAGATCTATGGCTTATTTAGGCCATAGAGTCACTGTCTTTAAAAATACACCATTGATGTGGAGCAGTGGGCACTGGAGTTTCTGAAATCAGGGAGAGGGAAAATGGGTGTTCATACCAGGGCATTCTCGGGACTTGGGAATTGTCCTGAATGACATTGCAATGACAGATACAGGCCATTATATATCTTGCCATAACCTACAGAATTGTGTGGGAGAGAGTGTAAACTACAGTGTAAACTATAATCCACGCTTGTGGCAATGCTCCAAAATGTTTTCATCAATTACAACAAATGTACCACACTAGTAAAGGATTTTGTTAATGGGGACGAATGTGGGCGGTGTGGGCAGCAGGGCATATGGGAATCCCCTATATTTCTTATGTAACATTTATGTAATCTAAATATCTTTTTTTAAAAAAATTAAAAATTAAAAAACATACTATGGAGATTGCAATGACAGGCCATCGATACTCTTTTTTTCATAAATAAGGGCCTGCCTTTGATTTCCAGTGCTAGACTTTTCTAAATCTTTGTCACGGTCCATATGTTTATTAGCTCTTTTGTGAAATAGTATTTCCTTCCTTTTAATCTAAACTGGGCTTTCCACAGCTCTGTGGGGAGACCTGAATATGAATATGCTTTATAATGTCACTAAGATTCACTTTCATCCTCATAATAAACTAACCACATCAGAGATTGTTATGAGGAGTAAATAAAATAATGTTTTGTGAAAGCTTATGTGCTATGCCTGATATTTAGCCCGTGCTGAATAAATGCCAGCAATGAATAGTTTTGAAACCAAATAAATGTCCATTCTTTGAAATGAGTAAATGGCAATATGAAGATGAAAGTGCTAAAATTGTCTGGTTTTGTTGTTTGCTTTGTTTGTTATTTCAGGAACAGGAGGAGTTTCGGGTGTATAGAGGTGTTTCAAGGAAGGGATTGTATCTTGCATGGCATATATTGAAGTGTCTGGAGCTTATAGATGCCCAATAACTATCTTTTGATTGGCACATGTGTAGCTTAGAAGAGTAATATATTCTAGAATATCATTTTAATTTTAAAAATGTCTTACATGTTTTCCTCATTGTATGATAGTTTAAGAAGAACAAGATCCGCCTGAAGCAGTGCCAACCAAGAAATGACAGACTGAGCTATAAAGCAGCAGAAGCATTTATTTGGAGTCTTAGAATTGCAATTTGGGGAACACAGATTCAGGTAGCAACCCAAACTGTGTACTGTCTTGAGGCTATCAAGCAAAGATTTTTAAAGAAAAAGAAAGAGAATACATAAGCTGTTTGTAAAGAATTATGATTGGTGGATATTTGGGGATTTTCATATATTCTTTAAGTTAGACAGTTTACTGATTTCTTTATCTTGTAATTGTTCATGGCATCTAGATGTTCTCAGAAACATTGTTGCTTTTTTTGCATGCCTTGGAAGTTTGTGATATTTGGCTGAGACTTGCATAAGAGTAACTTCTTGAATGTCCTCCCTACTTGATTTTAAATCTCAGTCATAGTAACTCCATTTTGTTTTATATGTTTATTTTTTTTATCAAGGGAGAGAAACAAAATGACAGTTTAAAAGGTACAAAAAGAAAATTACCATTCACAGCTGCCTGTACCTCAACACACAGAAACCAGATAACCAATATTTTATGCTGTAGAGATATATAATTCCTGAGGATGCTAGCCTAAGCAGAGAGTGCTGTGCTGGAGCTCCAGCCACAGCCTGTAGTAGTAGCAGTGAATCAGAGAGGCACTTGCTATGTTTTTCTTAGGCATATTTTCCAATTTAAAAAACAGAACATATGATGTGGAAAGTATAAGTAAACACTTTGGAAATAAGCAACACACTATATGGAAATAAGTTCCAGCATGTATTTAGATATTTAACCAAGAATGTTTTGTTGTCACTGTTTGGCATCAACATAGGCAATTGGGCAGACACTGGCAGTGGGGAGGAATACTTGCCATATGCTTAGGAAGAGAAGGTTAAGTTTACCTGATTCCCCTTAGTAGATAATGAGGAATGGCTGCAATAATTAATGTGAGCAGCTTTGCCTTTCTGTCATGACGGACTGGCTAGAGAATGGACAGCATATAAGCCTGAAAGTATGTGACTGTTAGGTCTCAAGAAGCTTCCTAGCCCATTATAAATAGTGTTTATTATAAACACCCAACACTCCATAACGTGAAATAGCCCAATGGAGTGGTTGGTTGAACTATCTTCCTTTCAAAATTAAATTTTACCTATGTGTATTTTCAAATGTCATTTTTATTGAATTAAGGGATAGTTAATCCAAAAAGAAGTTTTAGTACATGGCAATCGAACAAACGGGTATTCATACGGAGGCTAAAAATAAACTTTGATCCTTATTTCACTCTGTACACCAAAATTCCCTCAAATTGAATCATAGACTTAAAGGTAAAGAGGATAACTATATAATCTCTAGGAGAAAACATAGGGGGAAATCTTTACAACTTTGGGGGGGTAAAGCTAAGGCAAGCTACAGATTGGGAGAAAATATTCTCATATTCTCAGTGCATGTATCTGACCAACAACTTGTTTCCAAAATAGATAAAAACTCCTATACCTCAATAAAAGAAGAGAAAAAGTTACAAATAACAGAAGACATTGAATAGACACTTCATAAAAGAAGTTTTATGAATGGCCGATAAGTATGTGAAAAGATGCTCAACATCACTGGCATCGAGAGAATGCAAATTAAAACAACAATAAGAGACCATAATACATTGCTGAGAAAAGCTAAAATTAAAAAGACCAACAATTCCAAGTATTGGCTAGAATATAGAGTAATGGGAATTCTCATATCTTACTAGTGAGTGTCAGGAGAAAGAGTAGTGTATTTCTGTGTACTGAGTGAGCTCATACCAAACCCCAGGGCTCTGTTTGAACTTACAGAAACAGTTCTGCCTTGATTCTCTTTCCCTGGAATCTCTCTCAAGGTGGTAAACTCAGGCAATTGTTGGGCTTGCCTCATATGCTTCCCGTCTCTCAGAGCTCACTGTCCTTTATTGTGTGATGCTGTGTCTTGATGTGTTGTTCTATATATTTTGTGTGGTTTTTTTTTTGGTTCTTTCAGAAGGGAGAGTAAATTCAAGTCTTTTTTATTACTTTTTGACAGGAAGAGGAAGTTCACCACAGCCTCCTCCCCATTTATTATGAAAGATTTTACAGAAACTTTTGAAAGTAAATTTAAATTAATGTTATATATAAAATGATATTTTAGATTAATTTCCAAATAAACAAATATTGATTAAGATTTATTATTATCACGCTAATTTTGTTTCAAAATAGATACCTTGATTCCCGCAGGCCTTAACCTGATCCACAGGCTCCTGGGAAAGGGCACATCTAATCTGCGGTGCTGGTTTTCCAGGCAGTCTGCATTTGCTTTGTATTCAATTGTTTTCCAATATTTTCCAGATGAGGCATATTTAAAAACTGTATATGAAAAGCTGACTTTTGGGGAAATTTTTAAAAGCCACAATGTTGCTAGATAACTTAAATATATATTTATTTTATAATTATACATGGTAGATTAAGTGAATTGCAGGTAAATGGAAAATTATTTGCGTCTTCGTGAAGAAACCACGAAGGTGGTATAAAAGGCTTTATATATTTAGAATACATTATTACTTACAGATTTATACTGTTAGTCTGAACACAACCCATATGCTTACCTTTCTGCTGTTTACAAAAGAGGAACGAGGAAAGCCCAAGGCATCAAATCTGCACTAATTTTGGTGGGGATGGGTCATGGGTTGTGGCTATCAGGGGTGCAGTGTTCAGTTGGTAGAGTCAAAGGGAACCTCTAGCTTTATTTTTTTTTTTTAAGATTTTATTTATTTATTCATTTATCCCCCCCTCGCTGCTTGTGCTCACTGGGTCAGCTAACCACGCCGTGCGGGAGGGCTTGCCTTCACCAGGAGGCCCTGGGAACCGAACCCGGGGCCTCCCATATGGTAAACGGGAGCTCTACTGATTGAGCCATAGCCGCTTCCCTCTAGCTTTATTTTTGAACTGGCTTTTTCAAAGCATGTCATTTGCAACACCCATATAATGTTATGTGTAATGATGTGAATAAAATAAAATGGATTTTGATTGTGTCAAGAAAGGTGTACTCTGGATTACTCTTCTGTAGAATAATTCATTAGTTAAAATACATATAATTTGCAATTTAATTCAAGATACTGATGAAGAGGGACATATGAAGTCACCTATATTTTTATTAAATATTAATTTTATAACTTTGTGGTATAATCAGATGCTACTGCCTATAAATGTAATAGTGAAGTTTTAAACATATGTCTTGCCTCCTGATCAGAGAAAGAGATTTCTTCTTGCACGGCATTCTTGACCGAGTTTATCATCATGTTCTCTTATCTCACTCAAAGGATTTCTGATGTGCCTACCCTCAGCAGCCCCATCTTAGATCCTACAGAGATGTTCACATGTTCCTTATTGTTATGGGGAAAAGGATATGTTGAAGTCCTCAGCCCCATCCTATGGCTGTGATCCTACTTGGAAAGATGACCTTTGATGATGGGATTAGTTAAAATGAGGTCAAACTGGATGCAGGTGGGCCTTAATCCTACATCACTAATGTCTTTATAACAAAGGGAGAATTGGACACTTGCAGCCAGATGGATGGAGATGATGAGTGACAACTGAGGCAGAGAATGCCGTGGATTGCTGGCAGACACTGCAGAAGCCAGGAGAGAGGCATGGAACAGATTCTCCCCACAGATTTTGGAGGAAGCATGGCTTTGCCGACACCTTGATTTTGGACTCTTCGTCTCCAGAAGTATGAGACAATCCATTTCTGTTTTAAGCTGCCTAATTTGCAGTCTTTTATAGCAGCCCTAGGAAACTAAGATGCTTAAAAAGTGCATTTCTCGAGTCTCTGTTCTTTGATGAGCCTGAGGGTGGCCTTGCACTGTGTGGTTTTTCAGAAGCCCAGGTTTCTCGGTTAGCCCTTCCTTGAATTTATCAGCTGAGAACTTGTTGCTTTTTGAAGAGAATCTCTATGTAATTCTTCCATTTATTTTGCCCCCATGCTACATAATCACTGGTAAAAGTTTTGCTTTGAGACAAGTCAGACCTCAATGAAAAGATTAAAAAAGTGATGACCACTGCTTTAATTATACAGCCTTATAAGATAAAAAATTGTACCAATATAGAAGTTGAGTAATTCCCTCTCGTTATCACTCTGCACATGGTGGAAGAGGTGCACACTGTAGCAATAGTTCTTTAATCATTCTGTGTGTGGCCAGAATGGTTGTGACAGTGTCTTTCTTTCACTTTGTACACAATGCTGTCTTTATAGCTAGGAAGCAGGTTTGTGTTAGAGAAACTCATCTCTGATTGGTTGACGGATAGAGCCCCTTTTCCTTATTGGATTAAAAACAGCACGAAGTAAAGATTGCCTTTTCAGTCTAAGAATGTTAGACAGCGGTTTAGGTTTCAAGACAATGATCAGGTAGAGAAGATGCTGGGATCTGCGTTAATTCAACTTTGGCTTCATCTTGGCTGTGAGTTGAGGGGCTCTAAGAGCTGGCAGCCCCCAGGGGACGTTCATCCAAGTCCTAGGGGAGAGAAGGGATGTAGCCTGAACTCTTGGCATTTTAGGTGCAAAATTAGGAAAGGTCTGAAGTAAAATCTATGTCTTGTTCCTGATGCTGTCTTTCTCAACAGGGGTGAATGGAGAAGACCAGGTGGAGCAGAGCCCTGGGTCTGAGGGAGACCTCATCTCCATGAGTTGTACTTACACTGCCAGTGGTTTTAGCAGTTTGCAGTGGTACAGACAAGATGTAGGAATGGGCCCCAAACACCTTTTTCTGTGTATTCACCTGGGGATGAGAATCAGAGAGGAAGACTCAGAGCAACATTGCTGCAGAAAGGAAGCATCTTGCACATCACAGCCTTGCAGCCTGGAGACTCAGCCACCTACTTTTGTGCTGTAGCCGCACAGTGCTCCCCAGTGCCTGCAGCCTGCACCCAAACCTGCAGCTGGCAGGAGCAGCACCACAGAAGCTGCAGTAACAGGGGCTCTGAGCCTGCATAGGTAAAAGATGTAAGGGTTACGGATGACCAGAGAGTCGAGGAGATGAGTGGTGCTGTTCATGTGACCCACGTATCTGAAATCAGGCTGCCCTTAACGTTCTCCTTGTGCCTCAACTTGAAAGGGTCAATCCCGACGTTTCCTCTCTTCTGCAAGATCTCTCAGAGCCCAAGTCAGGCTGCAAGTATGGAGAGTCTTCTTCCCAGGCCCAGAAACACATGTCGAAGAACTTTTGAGACTGTGCTGCCTCTTCTATGAAATTGTACTAAAGCACTGCAGATGGGAGCATAAACCTGGGTAGGTTATTTGTACCAAAAGCCAGACATGGAGAACCTCTTTTAAGTGTGTTAACCTTTCTATGATTGGGAAACAGCTGATCATTAACAGTTTATTCATAACATTTATTACAGACCTACTTAGTGCTAGGAACCCTGGTTTCTATTCCTGTTTCAGTTTGCCAGGCTGCTATGACAAATGCCCGTTGTAGGTTTAAACAGTGGGAATTTATTGTGTCACGGTTTCAGAAGCTAGAAAGCCTGTGTCCTCCCGGGATTGGGAGGCTCTGGTGCAGGCTTGCTGCAGTCCTTGGGTGCCTTGGCTTGGAGCCCTGCCTCACGTCCCGTGCCTACGGTGATGCCCTCTCCTTTCTCTTCTGGTTCTTGCTGACTTCCAGCTTTATATGGCCTCAAGTAAACCAGATTATGACCCACCTGCATTCAGTTGGGCCACATTTTGACTAAAAATAACATCTTCAAGAGGTCCTATATACAATGACTTCACACCCACAGGATGGGGATTAAGATTGAGAACATATGTTTGTTGGGTACATAATGCAACCACGACAGCTCCCAAGCAGCTCAGACTAATAGAATAGACTGGTAGGAATCATATGTAAAAACGCTACAACAGAGTTTTATAAGCCTTCTTGGAGCTCATGCTTGTTAAGATTTGGGGATGCACAGAGAGGCAGCTGAGTCTGCCTGGCAGTTAGAAGTTTATGAGAAACTGCAGCAAAAATGTAGTTTCGTCTTTGCCATAGAGTTGAGTAATAATTTAATTGCCTTCGTTTCTGTGATTATTTCTCTTTTATTACATCTTATTTTGTATAAGTGTGCTTTTCTCATTTTTTTCTTGATAAAGTTGTCTGGCATTTTATCCCTTTTCGCATGGTTGTATTTCAAAGGATCAGGTTTTGGTTTAATAATTGGTTTTACTGATTTTCCTGTAATTCTTTTTTTTTTCTTTTATCTTTCTTAAATTTATTTATCCTTTCTTTTCTTGGAGATATAAGTATTTAAGGCAATTAATTTTCTCTTGACAAGTTCTTTAGCTATTTTACAAAATTTTGACATACAGTTTTTATTATTGTTATTTTCTAGATAATGTGCAACTTCAATTTGTAAATCCTCTTTGACCTAATAATTAAGAGAGAAAAATTATTTTCCAGGGTTGAGGATGTTGTCTTTATCATTTTGTTATTTTCTACTTTTATTTCATTATAATAATGAAATGTTATCTATACTTGTTCTATTGATTATAATATATTGAGATTGTCTTTTATTGTATTATATGATAATTTACTGTGTATATTGTACAAACATTGCAATGAGGTTGATACAGAGCAATTAGTTCTACGTTCTTAATTTTGCTCTTTAGGTCTTCTATATCCAAATTTAATTGTTCTCTACTTGGTATTTCAAAAATGGAAAGAATTTAATTAAATCTTCTGTTTCTAGCATATTACCATATATTTTTATTTTTATCTTTTATAGGTTTCTCTTCATGAATGGATATTTATAAAAGCCATATTTTTACTGTGAATTTCACAAGTTAGCATTATAAAGTTCTCTTTTGATTGTCATTTAATGCTTTTTGGCCTGCATGTCATCAATTTCAAAGCACATACTTTCTTCTTATTTGCAGTTTTCTGGTATTCCTTTACCCATTCTTTTGTTTTCTATTTTTCGGAATCATTTGACTGAGGTGTGAGTCTTGTAGGCAGCATGGAATTGAATTTTGCTTTGTGACTCAACCCGAAATGTGTTTTTCATTTAATAGGCAAATTTAATCTGTTTACATTTATTGATATGATAAATATGATAACTGTAGAATAAATACAGGTTTTATCATAGTTTTTGATATTTTTAAATTTCTAATTAAAAAAAAACATTTGCTGTTATGATTTATATCCTTTGTGTGTGTATGTGCATTCTTTTTAAAGGAAGTTTTAAAACTTTGTACTGAGAGTTACCTTTGTTATAATTTGGTGCAATCCTTTTTAGTCATATGTTGCTTTAGAAAATATCTATTATTTCCCTGTTATGAGTGTTGGTAAAATCAACATAAGAATACTGTTATTCTTCCTTTTTTTCCTCCTTTTTCAATTATCTGATTTTAGCAAATACTATTTTTAACAGCTTTAAGTGACTTCCTTTGACTATCAATTCTTAAAAATAAGACAGCAAGGGTACTTCCTCTTCCTCATGTCTTCCAATTTTTATTAATTGTTCATTTCAATTTTTTAGGGCAAGTAGCATTTACATTTTTACCCTGCCATTCTATTTGTTTACATCTTAGTACCAGACTCATTGCCAATCCTTTTTTTGAAAAGTTTTCTGTTTGTTAGCTAAAGTTTGTTCTCTAGTCATCACTAAAACAAAAACAGAAACAAACAAACAAAAAACAAAACAAAACTCATGGGAAGAATAGTTCCTGGGTTCTAGATTGTTCAAGACTATTGATGGTGTGTTGCTTTTAACCTGAAGAACAATATGGCCATATATATATATAAAATTCTTACTCATGTTTATTTCTCCTTAAGTATTTTAGAATTATTACTCCATTGTGTTTGGAGAAAATGTTGCCTTGGCAAAATCTGAGGCCAGCCTGTTTCCTGTTTCTCTTACTTGGTAGTGAGTATGTCTTTTTTAAACCTCACTGCCCTTAGAGTTCTCCTTCTCTCTGTTCTTCCCTCCTTTTTTTCCCTCCCTCCCTCCCTCCTTCCCTCCCTCCCTTCCTTCCTTCCTCTTTTTCTTTTCTTTTTTTTCTTTCTTTGTTTCTTTTCTTTCCTTGCCTTTTCCTTTTCCTTTCCTTTTTCTTTTTCTTTTCCTTTTCCTTTTTCTTTTTCTTTCTCAATTTATCTTTGAAGCCCAATAACTTTACATTTTTTCTTCCCTATATCTCAGTTGGTCCTGGAATATAATACACACATTCAATATACAAATTCAAGATTTACTTGTTATATTATGGGAAAGATTCCTTGAATTATATCCTTAACTATGTTCTAGCCTTTTATCTAGCTATCTTTATTTCCAGAGATTCCCCATAAGTGTTTATTGGTTTTCCATTGCATAACTATTCTGCCTTTCATTTCAAGGCAAAATATTTTTTTCACAATTTTTTTTTTTTTTTGCTTCATGGCAACATTTCCTTGTGACTGCACTTGTTCTATAATTTTGGCATCTCATTTCCTCGTTTTTTTCCTTATATCATCTTTGTTCATCTGTGTTCCCTTGAAAAGGTGAAGCCCCCTGTAAAAATGGTGTCTGCTCACATTACAACTATGCTGAGACAAGCTGAATAGGTTAGAAGCATAGGTCCCGGGGATCAGGAACAGGAAGACACACTGCCTCTGACCTCTGTGAAGATAAGGTACAAGGGAGTGATGAAGAAGATATTGTAGCCCTGATTCCCCCACCCCTTAATTGACACCCACAGCTTCAGAAAGATAAATGGCTCCTCTCCCCTTTTCCCTGAAACCTATAGCTTCAGAAAGATAAACAGCTGCCTGGCTCCTCTCCTCCTCATCAGCCCAAGGTCCCCTGCTTTAGGGAGATAAGCTAAACTTGCTTCTTTTTTGCTTTTGTAAACCCTGCCTGCCCACTTGCTTAAGGAATTTGCCCGCTTGCCCAGCAACCTACTAGCCAATGAACAAATACCTATATAACCCTACGAAAGGTGATATTGGTGGCTCAGAATTTGGAGACTGAACTCTCCTCTGGGCCTGTGCTTAATAAAACTTTGTTCCTCCGCCTCTCCGAGTGCTGTTTTGGCTTTCTTATCATCTAAGTCTCGTTTCTGCTGCAACATTTGGTTCCCTGACTGGGAAACCCAACTGAGCAGGCCCATTGTGCCTCCGGCTTGGGGCTGACGGGCGCGGCCAGCGGTGATCTCCGAGTGAACGAGGTAGGCACCATCCATCCTCTTAATGGGACCTCCTTCTGAAGTGGTCCCCGCGGGCCGTGTTCCCCACACCCGGCCTGATTCAGTGGGGAGGCAGACTGAACAGTGCCAGAAGACTCCGGAAAGGTAAGGCCCCGGGTGCCAAGTCCTCAGTCAGGCCCGTCTCCAGACAGAAGAGGAGACTGATCACCTCCTGAAATCTCGAGTACTGAGATTCCAGAATAGGGCAATCCCTGTGGGAGGGACTGCATAACCTCTGAGTGACTGTGTGAGTGAGTGAGGATGGCAGAGGCTTGCTTCTGTGTACCAGTCTGTGACTCCACGGTGTATGCTATGGAGCCTGTATGGGCCCTAACCTGTTTTCTGCGGCTACGTCATATGGCATAAACGTCTCACCCGAACTTTGCCTGGGTGCCTTAGCTAAGACGAGCCGAAGTTCTTGCGAGAGATGTGGACAGTAGGACATCAGAGTGGCCTTGAAAGAGGCGACCCCTTCCTTTGTCTGTCTCGTGCCACTGACTCAGGGTGTGGATTTAACACTGATAATCCTTGTGGTAGGGACTGCATAACCTCTGTGTGAGTGAGTGAGGACGGCAGAGGCTTGCTTCTGCTGTACCAGTCTGTGACTCTACGTGGACAGGTGGGCTTCAGAGTGGCCTTGAAAGAGGTGACCCCTTCCTTTGTCTGTCTGTGCCACCGAAACAAGATATGGGCTCAGCACCCACTGTCAAAACCCACTGTTTTAGACTGCATGCTTAAGAATTTTAAAAAGGGCTTTTCTGGAAACTATGGCATACAGATGAACCCTGGCACCCTCCATACCCTATATGAATTAGAATGGCCTGCTTTTGGTGTTGACTGGCCCTTAGAAGAGACCCTGGAAGTAGCCAGGGTCCATGCGGTGTGGCTTGTAGTCACAGGAACACCCGGCCACCCTGATCAGTTTCCCTACATTGACTCTTGGCTAGAAATATCCTGGACTCTGCCCCCTTGGGTTTGATTTTGCATTGGAAAAAAGGGACAGAGAGGGTCTTAGTTGCACAAGGAATGGGGCCCCAGAAACCGGTCATTCATCAAGGATCCTCGGAAGAGGACCCAGCACCCCCACCATATGCTCTGGCCACTTTAGCTCCCCCTCCTAGCCCAGGAACACAGGTGGATCTCCCAGAGACACCTCCATCTTTGGTCCCTTTGGGACCATTGACCCTCTCTGGAGAGAGCCCCGGAACCCCAATGACAAGGAGGCTTCGGTCAGCACAACCCACATTACAGATGCCCCTCCATGAGATGCAAGGTCCAGCCCAGATCGGCGAGAATGGAACTATCCAACCCAGAAAGCTGTTTTATATTACCAGCCTTTCACAACTACAGACCTCTTGAACTGGAAGCACCACACCCCTTCCTACTTGGAAAAGCCCCAGGCCCTTATTGATCTCATGGAATCTATTTTCCAAACTCATCGTCCTACTTGGGATGACTGCTGCCAACTCCTCCTGACTTTGTTTAATACCGAAGAGAGACAGCTGATTCTGATGAATGCCCAAAAGTGGCTGCAGGAGCAGGCCCTGACTGGCATCTTAAACCCGGAAGACAGGGCATGAGAGACATCTCCCGAAGTCCAACCGAACTGGGACTTCAACACTGATCAGAGACGGGCTGTGCTCCAGCAATATTGGGAAGTGCTCCTTTGAGGGGTCTGAGAAGGGACAAAATGACCCACAAACATGACAAAGATTACTTTAGTCACTCAAAAGCCCGAAAAATCTCCGGGAGATTTCTATGAGCGACTTTGCGAGGCCCTCAGAATCTACACCCCTTTTGACCCAGAAGCTCTGGAGAACCAGAGGATGGTGAATGCCGCCTTTGTTGCTCAGGCAGCAATGGACATTAAAAGAAAGCTCCAAAAATTAGAAGGTTTTCAGGAATGAACATCTCCCAACTCCTTGAGGTCGCGAATGAAGTGTTCGTCAATAGAGACGAAATCGACAAACGAGAGGCCAGGAAGCGAATGAAATATCAAGCCTCCCTGCTGGCAGCAGCCATGGGAAATCCCGACCCTACCGGACGAGGAGGACCACCTCATAAAGGGGGGACAAGTACCAAGAAGATGCCCCTGGCTAGAGACCAATGTGCTTATTGCAAGGAAAGTGGACACTGGACAAATGAATGTCCCCAAAAGAATCGGGTGCATGAAGGGGGCAATCCCAAAGGGAAATTATGACCTGAGCCCCAGGACCATCTGACTGGACTAGCAGGACTCGGCCCCGAGTAGGGGCGACCGGGCTCACTGGAAGTTGGCCCCCACGAGCCCATGGTCAAACTACAAGTCAGGGGCCAGTCAATGACTTTCATGGTGGACACTGGTGCTGAATATTCTGTGGTCACAACCCCCATAGCTAAAGCAGAAAAACTGCTAATATCACAGTAGTGACTGGGGACCAGTCAAGCCAACAGCCTTTTTGCCAGTCAAGAACTTGCCAGCTTAGTGGCCATGAAGTGACTCATGAATTTCTGTACCTGCCTGAATGTCCAGTTCCCCTGCTTGGTAGGGACCTCTTAACCAAACTGGGAGCCCAGATTACCTTCAAACCTGAGGGGCCAGCAAGTTTAAGCCTCAGGACCAGCTTCACTCTCCTCATCACCATACCCTGAAACGAGGAATGGAGACTTCATGCAGAAGAAAATTCAAGCCAGAATCTGGAAAAACTGCTGGAACTTTTCCCCCAGGTTTGGGCAGAGAGAAACCCACCAGGAATGGCACAGAACCATGCACTGATCATCATCGACCTGAAACCTGGAGCAGTCCTGTTCCGGCAAAGGCAGTGTCCGATCGCCCGCAAAGCACAATTGGGCATGGTCGAACACATAGACCGCCTGAGGAAAGAGGGACTCCTGATCGAGTGCCAGTCACCCTGGAACACCCCATTATTACCAGTAAAGAAACCAGATGAGACAGGCTATCGACCCATTCCAGGATTTACAAGCAATCAACAAAGTCACTCTCACCTTACATCAGGTTGTTCCCAACCCGTACACTTTGCTGGGACAGCTGCCACCTAAAGCTGCCTGGTTCACTTGCTTGGAAGTGAAAGATGCCTTCTTCTGCCTGTGGCTGGCCCCCCTGAGCCAACCTCTGTTTGCCTTTGAGTGGGAAGATTCCAGAACCCGACAGAAAACTCAACTAACCTGGACTCGGCTCCCTCAAGACTTCAACCCCCCCCCCTACCCTTTTCGGGGACGCTTTGGCAGCAGATCTGGCCACATACACCCTGGAAGACTGCAGATGTGCCCTCTTGCAATATGTAGATGACCTCCTACTTGCCAGTGAGACAGAGGAAGACTGCTGGAGAGGGACCCAGACTCTCCTACAACTTCTAACACAAACTGTGTACAAAGTGTCTTGGAGAAAAGTCCAAATCTGTAAACGGCAAGTCAAGTACCTGGGGTTCAGCATAACACAAGGGCACCAGATACTAGGACCAGAACAGAAAAAAGTAATCTGCACCATCCCTAACTTCACCACAAAAAGAAAACTTCGTGAGTTCCCCAGGACCACAGGGTTCTGTTGTATCTGGACACCCGGGTTTGCAGCCATGGCCAAACCCCTTTATGAAGTTCTGGCGGGCCCGAAAAAGAGTCCCTTGTCTGGGGAGAAACTCAACAGAGGGCCTTTCAAAGCATCAAAAAACAACTCGGCCAAGCCCCTGCCTTGGGGCTTCTGGATGTAACTCGCAGCTTCAACTTGTTTGTGCATGAGAACAAAGTAGCTCTCGGAGTCCTCACACAAACAGTCAGCCTCTGGCAGAGGCCCATTGCTTACCTCTCCAAGCAGCTGGACCCTGTGGCTGCAGAATGACCGCCCTACCTGAAAGCCCTGGCGGCAACCGTAACCCTCGTCAAAGAAGCCAACAAATTAACCCTCGGGCAGGCTATTCATGTCATGGTGCCTCATGTGGTCACTGCCCTAATGAGCTCCCATGGGCGCCGGTGGATATCTAACCCCCGGCTCGCACATTACCAAGGTTTACTCTGTGAAAACCCCAGGGTAACAACAGAAACAGTGTACAGTCTAAACCCTGCCACTTCCCTGCCAGACGAAGAGGGAGTCCCTGAACATTACTGTGACCGAGGAACTTTACGCCAGTCGCCCCGACCTCCAAGACAAACCACTTCCTTCCCTGGACCAGACACTATTTACAGATGGAAGCAGTCCTGTTAGAAATAGGGAAAAGCTTGCTGGATATGCAATCACCACTGAGAAACAGGTAGTAGAAGCAGCATCTCTACCCCGGGGATAGTCGGCACAACAGGCAGAACTTTGGGCACTGGTCCGAGCCCTGCAGTTAGCCTCCAGGCAGGCAGTAAACATTTTCACTGACTCTAAATATGCATTAGCTACTGTTCATATCCACTGAGCGATTTATAAAGAAAGAGGCCTCCTGACTGCAGGGGGAAAGGAAATTGAAAGCAAAGAAGAAATCCTTCAACTATTAGAAGCAATCTGGAAACCAGACAAAGTCACCATCATCCACTGCCAGGGACATCAGAAAGGGATGGATATGGTCACTCAAGGAAGCAGGTTAGCTGACAAAGCAACTTGGCAAGCAGCTGAAGGAGCCCATGGAATACGAGACCTGGAATCGACACTGCAGCTGTCCCTCTTAGGACAAAAAACTAATCAACTAAACTATACCTGGGACAAATAGGAATGGGCCAAGAGAGAAAGGGGAAGCCGGACCCCCGAAGGAACTTGGCTGCTCCTAGATAACCAGATTTTCAACCTGAAAGGAACCACTCACGCCCTCATCCAGCAATATAACCAACTCACCCACCTGGGGAGAACAGCTCTAGAAGCCTTACTTGGAAGATACTACTACACAGCCTGACTGGCTTCCCTCTGTGCCTCCATCAGCAGCCAATGCCAAATTTGTGCCAAAAACAAACCTCTACAAGGCCCCCAAGCCCCAGCTGGCATCTAGCACATGGGAACAGCCCCTTTTGAAGATCTTACAGTAGTTTCACAGAAGTAAAACCAAGTCGGGGGTACAAATATCTGTTAGTGATGATATGCACCTTTTCAGGCTGGGTCAAAGCTTTCCCCACTTGCACCAAAAAGGCAAGAGAAGTGACTAAGGCTTTACTCAGAGAAATCATTCCCGGACATGGGCTGCCTCTGTCCATTGGGAGCGACAATGACCCGGCCTTTGTCGCCGCCGTAGTCCAAGAACTGGCAAAGATGTTAGGGGTTAAGTGGAAACTTCATACCACTTATAGGCCTCAGAGTTCAGGGAAAGTCGAACGCATGAATCGAACCCTCAAAGTCACCCTAGCCAAATTCTGCCAAGAAACTAGCCTTCCGTGGGTAGACTTACTTCCCTTAGCCCTCCACGAGTTAGGTGTATGCCAGGGCCCACGGGCTATTCACCCTTTGAAATTCTATTTGGACAGCTACCCCCAATTATCCAGGCCTTCAGAGAAAACTCCTGGGAGAAGCTGGCCAAGATTCCATCCTACAGCAGCTGGGGAAAACTCTAGCCCAAATACATAGAACTATCTTGTTCCAAAACCTCATCCCCCTGGGACACCCGGTGCACCCCCACCAGCCAGGTGACCAAGTCTGGGTCAAAGACTGGAAAAAAGAACCCCTTTAGCCTACCTGAACAGGTCCACATACTGTGATCTTTGTAACTCCCACTCTTAAAGTTGTAGGCATCGTCCCTTGGATCCACCACTCCAGGGTCAAGAAACTACACCATGACAAAGAACCGGACAGCTAGATGGCCCAACCTGTACCTGGCCACCCCTTAAGAGTTCGAGTTGCCCGGAATCACCAAACACCATCCTCATCTACCACCCGCTGAATGGATTCCTGCTCCTGATGGTTCCTGTTCCCGGTTGGACCGTTCGCCCTGGTGCTCGGAATTGGACTGGCTGCTATAGCCCCTGCAGACTGGACAACAGTAAATAGAGCTTTACTCACAGTGATATACCCGTGCCTTGTAGGATGTTTCTGTGCCTTAGGTTGCTTTTCCTATTCTCCCTCAGGGCTGACACCAGTTCTCAGCCCTGCTCCAGTTGTTACAAATCCACCCCCTTCTCAGCAGCAAATAGGTTAAAACAGCTTGCAGGAAAATACCAACCCTTCTCTTCTTTTATTTACCATACCTATAGCCGGCAGAATGTTATAGGTTATCCGAAGCCTCAGTTTGTGAGGAAAGGGGACAAAAGCTCTGGGTGGCCAGAATGAAATTTGGGGGTAGCTACAGAACATATGGCACACTGGGGGAGTTCAGTTGTTGGACTGAACTAGTCCGACTAGCCGAGGGCCCCAAGTATAAGTGAGCAAATGTAACAGGACTTTATCAGCTCACTCAGTTCACAGCCACGGTTCAACAACAGGTGAGGCGGTTGATTAACACCACCTCTGCTCTCCTCCACAATATCAACCCCAGGACCAGCTACTGTTGGTTGTGCCTGTCCCTGGGAAAGAAAACCTACTCGGGCACCCCGGCCCCTCCTGACTGGACCTTAAATCAAACCCTGACGGAAACTGGTAATTGGCCTGCCCCTATTGGCTCTATAGCCCTCCATGTCCACCTAAATGTCGCAGAGAATGACCTAACCTGTCTTAGAGGCAGCCCTGCACCAGGGTCAAAGCCCAGTGAAGACATCCCTGAGACTTTGTGCACTTCCTACCAAACGTTGTTAACCAATCAGACTCAATGCACCCCCTGGGGACTGTTTTACCTATGTGGAAGTACTGCCTATAGGTGCTTAGAGGCCAAATGGGCAGGAAGTTACACTCTGGTGTTTTTAACACCTGAAATATCAATCTACAATGAAACAGAACTGGAGTTGGTGCTAAGCCCCCATCAGAAAAGGGTCAAAAGGGCCTTACTCATCTCCATCCTCATAGGGGCAGGAGTGGCCATGGGGATCAGAACAAGGCTGGGAGGTCTGGGCTCCTCTGTTGGGTTCTATTATAAACTTTCCCAAGAACTAAATGAAGACATAGAGCAAGTGGCAGATTCTTTGGTTTCCCTCCAAAACCAGATTAACTCACTAGCCGGAGTAGCCCTACAAAATAGAAGAGCCCTTGATTTGCTAACTGCCGAAAAGGGGGGGCATGTATTTTCCTAGGGAAAGAGTGCTACTACTATGTTAACCAGTCAGGTATAGACACTACCAAAGTGAAAGAACTTGGGGATCGAATCCAAAAGAGAAGGGATCACTTAAATGAATTCTGGGGCTAGAACCTCGGATAGTGGACATCTTGGCTTCTGCCTCTGGCTGGACCCTTGATTATCTTATTTATAGCGGCCACCTTTGGTTCGTGCATAATAAATGCACTCATCAGGTTCATTGAAACAACCTTAACTCGCATAACTACTACCAAAATTCTAGCCTTAAGAAAGTATAGGCCACTGACTACAGATTCCCTATGGGAATTATAAGGCCATCAAAGGGGGGAGAATGATGAAGAAGATATTGCAGCCCTGATCCCCCCACCCCTTAATTGACACCCACAGCTTCAGAAAGATAAACGGCTCCTCTCCCCTTTTCCCTGAAACCCACAGCTTCAGAAAGATAAATGGCTCCTCTCCCCTTTTCCCTGAAACCCACAGCTTCAGAAAGATAAACGGCTCCCTTGCTCCTCTCCTCCTCGTTCGCCCAAGGTCCCCTGCTTTAGGGAGATAAGCTAAACTTGCTTCTTTTTTGCTTTTGTAAACCCTGCCTGCCTGCTTGCTTAAGGAATTTGCCCGCTTGCCCAGCAACCTATTAGCCAATGAACAAATACCCATGTAACCCCATGAAAGGTGACGTTGGGGGCTCAGAATTTGGAGACTGAACTCTCCTCTGGGCCCGTGCTTAATAAAACTTTGTTCCTCCGCCTCTCCAAGTGCCGTTTGGGCTTTCTCATCATCTAAGTCTCGTTTCTGCTGCAACAGGAGAAGGAAGGAGGAAAAGAAGAGGGATACTTCTCTAAACAATACCCAGAGGAGTGGGTTGAGCAGGAAGTACACTGAGAAAGACTTCTGTGTCCAAGGATAAAAGATTACAGGGCTTTCCAGAAAGATGAACCTCTCGCCCCTTAACACTTAGCAGCTTCTCCACAAGCTGAAAGTCAAGAAGAATGAACCAAACAGCATTTATTTGTTTTGTCATGGAGAGCACATTCTTTTTTAAGAGTTTGGAAGTTAGGGAACATCCACCCACAATGATCCTGGGACTTTGTCACTGAATCCTTGATGATCCTCCTGGTCAGTGACCCCCAAATGTCAGTTTAGAGTGTGGCTAAAACACAAATCATCTGCAGAACATTTAAGAAATACACTTTCTCAAGTTTTGGAGCTTCTGGTTCAGTGAGAAAGAGGGGGAATCTCAGAGTCTGTACTTTTTACCATGCTCACCAGCTGATTCTGAAACACAGCCAGGTGTGAGAACCCTTGCTGTTAGATGCTTTTGGTAATATGTCTCCACCAGTCTGACAAGATGGGGCAGAAGAATGTCTGATCTCACTCTGAAGTACTTTGAAGCAAATCATCATCACCTGCTTATTTTTATCCTCTGCATGAAAACAATTAAGTTTCAGTTTACTGGTAAATAATGTTGGCAAAGAATGCAAGTAGGGAGCATCCTTGAGGCATGATCTTTGTTACAAATACAGAATCAGGATTTTTTGCCTGACTTACATAAGCCAATTACATTACTTGGGAGTCATTGAAATCCAAGGGTAATAACTTGATCTCAGGTAATTAACAGAAAGTCAACAATTCTAAATACTGTATTTCTTCAACTCTAAGATGCATATTATTATACCACTTGTTTTAAAAATGAATAAGTGTTCATTATAAGTGAATCATAATATATTGGCTTTCAAACACTCATTAAATTAAATCTTATTGTTTAATTGGCAGTGTTTCTTAAGTTATTCTTAAGTTATTGCCTTAGAACTGAAGAAATGTGTAGTATTTTAAGTAGCTGCAATTCATCAAAGATCATTCATCCATTCATTATTTAAAAATATTTATTAACTGCTCTTCCAGATGTGAAGGATATAATGGTAAAAAAGGCAGATCAGGTTCTTATCATATAAAATCAGCTACCAATGATTTAATATGGTTTACTGATGCTTTCTCTGTTTCCTTCTACTAAATCATAAAAATGAAACCCGAATCAAGGATCACCTAAAAAAGAAAAAATGAGAATGTAAAAGTTTGTATTAATAATAAAATTATAAAAATGTCCTTTCATGAATTGTAACAAATGTAGCACACTAATGTGCGGTATTAATAATAACTCTGTATTTTTTTTATGCATGATTTTTCTGTAAACCTACAACTTCTCTAATTAAAAAAAAAAAAGAGAAGAAAAAGTTTGTATTTACATTAAAGTACAAGTAGGTACTTTTCAGCCTTGGGTATAGTTAGGAATTTCCACATCATAGTGTCTTGGAAACAAAATAAGAATTTGAGGACGCTAACGGATCTTCTTCATATTTGAAAAACAGCTGAATGTGACTTTGAAATGAAGTGAGGAGGTGGAACTATATTTTGGAAAGAAAGTAATACACATTCCTTCCAGTAGTCCCTAACCCACAAGGGAGTGCAGCTTCCTAAAACCCATTTCCTGCTAGAATTCTATCACATACTTCTCACATTTCTTCGTGATAAGCAGTTAAGACTTGAAGACACTGGAGGCTCTAAAGATGAATTTTTCACCAGGTTCAGTGATTATGGTACTTTTAATGTTTGGTAAGTTTTTAAGTTCGGGAAATAAAATGCCCCTTATAATTTGGTTTCTTTTAATCAGTTATGTCAGTATACTAATTAACCACAATTTTGCCCAGTTCATACCCAAGGCAATATGCAGCTTTTTTTTCTTCCCCAAGGAAGAAGCAGTGGAGACTCAGTGACACAGATGGAAAGCCAAGTGACCCTCTCGGAAGGGACTTTTCTTATTGTGAACTGCTCCTAATGCTGTCACATCTACCCTACCCTTTTCTGGGCTGCTCAATATCCTGGTGAAACTCTGCAGCTCCTCTTGAAAACTACAAAAGAACATGAGATTGGAAGCAACTAAGGTTTTGAAGGCATGTATCATGAAGACTAAACTTCCTTTCACTGGGAGAAACCTTCAGTCAAACTGTGAGATGCTGCTGTGTACTGCTGTGCTGTGAGCGATGACACTGAGAGGGTCAGCAGGGGGAGCTGAGCAAAGGCCAGAGGATGCCAGCAGGACCCAGCCACGGAGGACTGGACTTTGTGCTTCACTCTGGTTTCAGGACAGTCTACTGTGGTTTGATACTCAGGTACTCTGGCAGACGTGAAGGTCATCCAGATCTACTTTAAGAACAGGGCAGAAGAAGAATAAGTGAATATGCCCTGAACGTAACTCCATTGTAGGAAAAAAGGAAAGGTAAAGGAGGAAGGAGGAGGAACAGAAGTCCATGTAAACATGTAAACAGAGAATGGAAGGACAATTACAATTACCATAAATTATTTTAGTGCAAATCAAATAGCAGACACAGACTGCTATTTCTGACCCCTCATTCTCAGAAAAAGTAGAAACAAACACATAATCAAATGAGTGGCCCGTGTCCAATTTCTGTACACACCCTCTTCCCTTTCACCCTCACGATTGTATCTTAATCAGTTGACTTCCTAAAGCCAATTCTTCCTGGAGACAGATGGGCAATGCCCATAAGTCAGAAGAAGGAGAACATTCACACTCAAAATTTTCAAGACAGTATAGTTGGGGGATGGTGGTTAAGGGGAAATCCTGTAGTTTCCTCAACTCATTTTAAGTCTTTCCTTTTCTTCCAAGAGGATAATTGAGGGAGTGGGAGGTGTAGAATAGGTAGCAGAAGAGGGTGGACGGGAAAGAAGAGATTTCCCTAGATTGCATTGCAGATATTCCTGGAGTCTCTGCAAATATTGTGGTAACGTCCCTTGTATATCATAGACATTTAATTAATATTCATTTTCTGACCCATTAAACTAAACTGTTTTTTTAAGGAAGAAAGGTCCTTGTTAATACAGAGGAGTGATAGAGGTGTTTAGTGTCTCTTACTCTCTCAGGGGCTGCAGTGGAAAGCAATTGTGGAAGTTAGTGAAAATGTCATCATTGAAAAACTGAAAGGTCCTTTCCCTCTATTCTCTCCTTTTTCTTGATTCTCCTTCTTGAGACTTTTCTATCTAACATATCCTTTTATCATTGGCTCTCTCTGTGAATCTTATAAATAAGCTGAAGTAATAACCCCTCTTTCATTTATTTTCTAAAATTTTTAGTACTTCTGCCTTCTTGGTTTAAATTTTTTAAATTCTTATTTATTTATTTATTTATTTGCACTCCATATCCTCCACCAGACATACACTCCCTTTCCCCCCCTTTTCCCATCATGTACAACCTCTAATATATTTTGTCTCTGCAAATTTGCTTTTTCTAGACCTCTGTTTTTAAGTGACATCTCTTTTAACAAAAAATAAAACATGTATCTGGTAAACACAATATTTTAAAAAGTGCAAAAGTATATACCAAAAAAAATAAGGTCTCAGGTAATGGATGGTGGTGATGGTAGCACAACATTGTGAACATAATTAACAGCACTGAACTATATATTTGAATGTGGAAATTTTAGGTTGTATATATGTTAATAGAATAAAACTTTTAAAAAATCAAATATTAAATAAACTGAACTTAAAATATCTGTATTACAAAGGGTAAAATGAGAAAATTCAAAAGTAATGAAATGTATTTAAAGGCATTATTCTATTAAAGATTACTGGTGAAATTAAAAAAAAAAAGTCCCAGACTTTGGTTGAATATGTGCAGTTGAATATTCATGGTTATTCCCAGTCTCTCCTGAAACCTTATTAATATGCTTATAAAGAAATTGAAACATATATAAATACAAAAACATACAGGGAACCGAAAATATGGTGATAGCACAAGAGATGTCAAGATAAAGTTAGTGTATTGGAAAGCAAATGGAGAAGTGATAATTGGTTTAGCAGAGAGAGAAAATGGAGACCTGTGGCTGTTATGTGTCTAATGTTATTTTTATTTAAAACCCTGTAAGACAATATTATTATTGCTTTACATATTAATATACATTCAGTTTTGAAAAATATTTGCAGCTTTCTTTGCTTTTATTAGTTCTTGCATCTTAGGATTTCCATTGAGATTGTTTCCCATATATCTGCAGCAGATCCTTCAGAATTTCCCTTTCTAGGGGATCTGGTAGTTATGAGTTTTCTCAGCTTTAGAATGTCTGAAAATGTATTTATTTCACATTTATTATTGAATGATATTTGAATTCTTTCAGATTAATTTTACCTCCCTTGGAAATTATTCTGGTTTCTATTCTTACTTTTTGGGAATCATCTGTCTTCCTTACCTTTGAAGGTAATCTTTTTCTTCTTCTTCTTCTTCTAGATGCTTTAAAAATTTTTCCTCTTTGTATTTGTCTTTCTGCAGTTGCATTTTGTGGAATCTAGGTGTATGTTTCTTTATATTTGTTCCTCTTGAGCATCTTGAATTTGTATTTGCATGCTGATATCTTTAAAGTTTTGAAAATTCTAAGCAATTATTTTGTCAAACATTGCTTCAGTCCATGTCGGAGATTCTATTGTATTTTCTAGGCTTCTGACTTTCCCTTGTATATTTGCAATATTTTACAAAAAAAAAATCTCCATGCTTCATTCTGGATATGCTCTTATCCAGCATATCCAGAATCCTTGAATAAGGATTCAACTGTGAGTTTATCTGAGATATGATTGCAGCAAATACCATTTGAGAAGTGGTGTTACTGTAAGAATGGCTATTTCCAATAGAAGGGCCTGCCTGATCCAGTGTTACAAAGGAGAAACATTTCTCTCGGTGAGAAGGTGATTTATAGCAAGTGAACAAGCAAGGAACTGGGGAAATCTTCCCCAAACCAGTTCAAAGTGAAAATGGGAGCAAGGGTTTTTATAGGGAAAAAAGGGAAAGGGGTAGCTGAGAGGAAAACAAGTTATGCCAGGGATCTAATGAGGGTACAGGCAATTTCTCAGTCCTGTGTTATCTCAAGCACATCAAACTTGTCCTTGATTTCAGTGGCTAATAAACCACAGTTTAGGTATAGTGTGCAGGTGCAAGGCCTTCATGGCTCCTTTTGCAGCCAACCACTCAAAGATATCGAGCTCTTTGTCTCTGAGAAAAGTTATAGATGTACACCATTCTGTCTGGTTTTGCTTTGAGACATTATCTTATTCCTGGAAGCAAAACTGAGAAGGTCTGGTTAATATCCTTCAGGGACCTAGGTGCAAAGAGTAAATTTCTAAAATTAGTTTAATAGAAAAGCAGCTCAATTAGTTTTAGAATTTTCAGAGCTGCTTAGGTGAAGATTTTAATAAGTATGTTTTCCATCTCCCAGTGGATGAGACAGGGAAGGGAAGAAAGTCAATAAAGGGTGCTTCATTGGCCAGGTTATTTTGTTGGAAACTGGAGCTCAAATCATCTAGGGAGCTTCAGGAATGTAGAACACCTCTGAGCTGCACCACTTGAGATGCAAGGGAACTTGGGTTCTTACCCTCCAACTCCCATTATTCATTGGTTGAGGGCTGCTGCTTACCTCTCTTGTATATACTGGCTCAACTTTCAGCTGCCAGGGCCTATATTTCTTTGCCTGGGGGGCTTTTTCTTGTGCCCTGACAGGAGCCTAGATTGTTACCCATTTGTGCCGAAGGTTGGAAGTTAGATAATTCATGTGTCCACAGGAGCACATGTTGACAGTTAGGATGGCTCTGAGGTATGTGTTTAACACTAGCTCCCAGAATCCCTCAATGGGATTTGGTTTTGGGTCACTCACCATGATAACTTGCTTGGTAGCACATTCTTTATTGTGTCTTTTCTTCCCCATTTTAATTTCCAAAGTCTTAATGTTGTTCCCTTCATATCCCAAAGGAAATGTTTGCTTTTGAATCCCTGTCTCAGGGTTTCCTTCCGTGAAAACCTAAACTAAGACCCTATGTCTTCTTGGTTTGTTTGTTTTCTTCCCTGTGATAGGCTGAATAAATGCCCCTAAATACACTCCTACCCCAATCCCTAGTCCTGTAAATATGTTACCTTACATGGCAAAAGCAGTTTTGCAGATGTGATCAAGTTAAGGGTCTTGATATGGGGAGATGATCCTGGATTATATGGGTGGGCCTGGTGCAATCACAAGGGTTCTCATAAGAGGGAGGGAGGAGGGTCAGAGTCAGAGAAGGAGACATCACCAGGGAAGCAGAGGACGGAGTGATGTACCTCAGAGCTAAGGGATGTGTGCAGCCTCTAGAACCTTGAAAAGGCAAGGAACAGGTTTTCCCCGAGAACCCCCAGAAGGGACACAGCTCTCCTGACACCTAAGTTTAGTCCTCTAAAAGAGTTTCAAATTTCTGACCTCCAGAACTGTAAACTAATGAATTTGTGTTGTTTTAAGCCACTCAGTTTGTAGTAATTGGTTACTACAGCATCAGGAAACTGATATATCCCCCTTTTTATTAGAATTAACCATTAAGGAAAATCCTAAGAAAAGGTATTGTGCAGGGAATACATTTTTAATAGCTTTGAATTTCTGAAGATATCTTTGGCCTGCCCTCATACTTGACTAGTAAGTTGGCAAGGTTTACAATTCTAGTTTTTCAAAGAAATTTTCGTCACCATCTTATCTTCTAATGTTTATTGATGTTGATAAGAAATCTGATACTAATGTCGTTCTTCTTTTTTCCTTATTGGTGGTCTTTTTTACTTTTCTCTCCATACACATCTCAGATTTTTCTTTATCCTTGGTGTTCTATAGTTTTACTAGGATGAGTTTTGGTGTAAGTCTTTTTACTTAGTGATATCTACACTTCATGTACTATATTTCAATTGAAGACACAATGAATGTCCTTTAGATGCAGGAAAATTTGTTCTACCACTTCATTTATAAATTTCTCACTCTCTTCTGGTTACCTTTTTCTAGGACACATATTATTTGCTTATTTTATCGCCAGGATTGAATTTCTATGTAGCATTATTCCTAGCCTATTTTTTTGGTTCTTTTGTCTTCTTTTTTCTGTGTTGTGAGAGATTTTCTCAATTTTGTTTTTCAGATCATCTACAGATTTTTAAAAAGTTTTAACAAAAATTTTTAGTTTCTAAGAGCTCTTTCTGATATTCTGATTATTAATTTTTATAGCATAATTCCTATTTTATGAGTAAAATATATTCTTGATGGTTTCAAGGTATATTAATGAAATATTTTTGAACATTCTCTTTATTCCCAAATTTGCTGTTTTCTTTTGTATCATGTTTTTAAAAAAGTTTAATTGGCATTTTTCATTCATACTTCTTTTGTTTACTTACTACTAATCTCTTTGCTATCCTTCGTATTATAAGAAAAAAAAGAGTATGCCACTATTATGGATTCCCTCTGCCATTGTTTAGGTAGATATGTTTTCATTTTACATTGCCACCAGCAATGAATGAGTGTTCCTATTTCTCCACATCCTTTTCAATGTCTTTCACCCATATAAAACTGCTGGCTGCCTAGCTACCATGGATTTCATTATCATAATGCTCCTATGTCTTTTATTCCCTGCAGAAGTTTCTTTGAACTCTGGTCTGCTGATGGCACTCCTACCAGATTCAAAGGTTACTGCAGATACATTTTTACTCTGCTGTTAATTTCTTCAAAATTAAATTTTATGTTATGTTTTGTAATGTCTTCATAGTCTGTTGACTTTGTGTATAGATGCTCATAGCTATCATAGATCCCTTGATGATATGGTACCCAGAATTGGGTATAATACTCTAGCCATATTCTGAGCATTGAAAATCAGTTACTTTCTTTTTCTGAATATTTTATTATTGTTGTTTTGATCTAAAGCCATTGAATCTCCATAATTCTGCTTGAAGTAGATAAAGATAACATTACTTCATTTTCATAGGTGAAGGTTGTGTTTTAGGCTGTTTGGTATGTATGGTTTTATACTTAATTTCAACACCAGCCAAGGTAATCATCATCACACTGCACCGCACCCTCCTCTCAGTTTGATGCTCATTGCCAGCACATCAAAGCTTAGCCTAGGACAGGTGATCTGATCATCTCTGCTGAAAGAATGTTTTCAATTCTTTTACACAAGTCTCTAATGTACTAGGATTTGAAAGTCTGATGGATTTATTGTGTAACCAATTTCTCTGTAAAATAAATTACTTCTCTATTCTTTACTTAATGGGAAAGGTTCCATTTCTCATGGACACTAGAATTAATGCCATTTTTTTTTTATTTTTTTATTTTTTTATTTTTTATTTTTTATTTTTTATTTTATTTTATTTTTTTTATTATGGGTAAAAATCAAAATTCTCACAATACATACAAACATTTGTAAAATGATATATAAATATTAATGCCATTTACTACAGAGGGAATCATGATCATAGATTAGGGAAGGAAGAAACATGCTCAGTGGAAGTTTCGCTATGTTTCATAACAATGAAAGCACTGATTAGCTTTTTGCAGGGAGTATGGAGCTTCCGTTCTTCATCTGGCCTCCAGAGGGCGATGTTGCACAAACTAGAGATGCAGGTCTCCATTGAAAAACAACATCTGCTCAGCTCCTCCTTCTAGAGCTGGCTGAAGCACCCACACCACGTCCTTTGAAGACTGGGGCAAGTGAGGAGAATCAGAGGTCAGAAAGCTACCCAGGATCATTTCAGCAGTTATTTTATTTTTACCTAAGCAGGGACTTGTCCAGCTCAAACTTCCTCAAACCTCCTATTTCTGACAGCCACTTTCCTGTCTGCTCAGGGGAGGTTTCCCAGAAACGAGCCTGCTGTATTTCCACTGCTCAGCCATGCTGTTGTTATTCATCCCATTTCTTGAGATGATTTTCACCACGAGTAAGTAAAATTCTACTATGGTCTTTATTCCACAAAAGTAACTATTTTCTAATTTGAGTCTTAGTACATTTACTCTTCATAGCCAAATTTATTCTGCATTCACTGATATGATATTGGTTTTGCAGGAGACACCAGAGCCCAGTCAGTGACCCAGCCTCAAGTGCATGTCTCTGTCTCTGAAGGAGCCTTCCTGGAGCTGAGATGCAACCATTCCTTTAATGGAATTACTTATCTCTACTGGTATGTCCAATACCCCAGGCAAGGTCTCTAGCTTCTCCTCAGGTACATTTCAGGGGACACCCTAGTTAAAGGCATCAATGATTTTGAGGCTGAATTTCTAAAGAAGGAATCTTCTTTCAACCTGAGGAAACCCTCTGTCCATTGGAGAGACTCTGCTGAATACTTTTGTGCTGTGAGTGACACAGTGCCTGGGACTACAGGGGGAGCTGAGCACAAACCTTGTGAGACACTAAGGAGAATTGGTACAAAGGAGAGACTTCTCTCAGTCCCCGAGGAAAGTACATCTGAAAGACTTTGATTTCTGACATGGTTGTGCCTTGGTATTCTTAGCACGCAGTGTGGAGCTGCTCAGGGGCTTGCGGGGGCAGGTGGCTGGATATGGGGACATGGCCCAGGAGAGTCTTGCTTTTTATCCATCATTTTCTCTTTCAATAACCCCAAAACAAAAGTTGAGCTCTTTTGGTAGGCTTCTTGCAAATTTTCTGCCTTCTCAACCTTGTAATTTTAAGATGGCATGCCTGGAATCTTTCTTCCTGCCTCCATTCTGTGCTGACAATTTGCCCTCAGATGTAGGTGCTCCCAGTAGGATAAAGGTGACTGTTTGGGATGGAGCACAGCTTAGAACAAGGCATATTCATCTGGGTTTTAGTAACTTATTGGGATATTGCAGAAGGAGGAGTGAATGATTCAAATTCCTTAGCATTTCTCAGATGTTACAGAGAGAGAAGATGCTAAATTTAAATAGCGAATTACATTCATTTTAATAGAGATTGTTTCATTCTTCCCATTTATAAAAATAGATCCTATTCTTTTGCTATCTTAAATTCTGCAAATTCACACTAGAGTGTTGGTGGGATAACTTTTGCCAATTTTCCCATATGCTTTCATTTCCCCCCTTTTACTTTTATCCTATTTTCACATATTTTCACAGTTGGAATGTTAGAAGTTGATTCTCATCTGTTTAACATTGCTGTAATTAGTGATGTGCTAAGTTTAGCATCGTTCAGTTCCTATAGCTATACTGATTAGGGATTGCATTGGGAATTAAAAAGTCAAAGGACATGGGATAAATGGATGTCTTTCCCTGTCTACAATGAAAAAACTCTCTAAGAAGCTTCATATCTTTTAATGCTTTAAGCCTAAATGACTTTGAGGGACAGTAAAAAAAAGGAGGAGGAGGATAGGGCTTTTTAGTTGTATACTTTCTGATTCTGTGGTAAGTAAGTATCTAAGGGTATAGGAATTTAAAGATATAGTGAATAACAGTAGATTAAGCCCAATGATTTGCCTTAGCCAAATGGGACACCAGTGGGATCAGCATTGTTTTTCAAGTCATAGTGATACAATTATCTGTGGTATATGCAATTGAGGGATTGCTGGAAGTGGAATAAGAAATGTAAAATTATTGCTAACAAAATTCATAATTGTGAAAAAATATATAAAATAATGTAAATATATTGAGGAGAAATCTCCAATTATTTTAACAGATGTGTTATACCATATGAGCAAATTGTAACATCTTTCAAAATATTATATTATCCATATCTTTCCATATTAATAATCTATAGTAAAATGTAAATTTTCAGAAATAATAAAGCATTTCAGATAAAACTTCCATCTCTTATTTTTTCTTCTCAGTCCCATTCCCTTCCTTCCTTTCCCAAGAAAAACTTATTATGAACTTTGTTAAATCCATGTTTTTTTATTCTAATACATATATGTTTATAAACAATGTGTGGTACTGTAGTTTGTGTTTTTAAAATTTATGCAAATGATGCCCCATTAATTGAGCAATTTTTTTCACTAAAATAAATTTGAGATATAGAAAAATGTACATTGATTTTAACTGCTATGTAGTATTCTGTTTTATGGATATGCCATTGTGTCTTTCTAATGGACATTGAGGTTGGCAATGCCACAGGTGATGGTCTTGGGTTCTGCTAGACAATAAAATTTATAAAGCTCAATAGGCCACTTATGTATTGGCCTCGCTCAGAATAGGACAGTAAACACAGGAGTGTTTTCAAAGAGAGTCCCCTCAGCAGTCCATATAGGAGTTCAGTGACTATTCTTTTTGCAACTTCCCAGCTTCCAGTGCCAACTACTCAGGAGTGAGGGAACAAGTCCATATTTGTCACCCAGACTTTAGGAGTCCCTACAATGAATATAATTATAAATGCCTCCTTACATGCAGATGCAGAGTGTGGTATCCTATATATCTGGAAGTGGGATTACTGAGCTATAAGAGCTGCACTTTTAAGAAATGTATACAGTACTGCCAAATGCTCTCCAAAATGTTCTTATCAATTTTCACTCTCCAAACCAGCAGAAAACAAAAGTAAAACTATTTCCTCACATTTATGAACATTTTGTTTCCCTGTATCACACCCCGCTTCCCTGTGTTTCCTGCATCTCCCAAACAGACTCTTTGCACTCAAATGCTTTCCTCAAGGTTGACTTCTAGAAGAGCCCAATCTGAGAGATTTGGTACAGAAGTGGCTCTAGGAAGCAAATACTTAGAATATGATTCTGGAATTAAACTTCTATTGGCCTGACGGCAACAAGAATCTCATTATTAAAGTGTGGTGTTGATAAAGCCTGGCAGGTTGTAGTGTCACAATTACTAATCACCTGTGGTGAATTGGCATGGGATTCAGGTGTAAGTTGTTGCACTGCCTTATGCAATAATTTTAGCATTTGAGAGATATATTATGAAATGATAATTTTAAGTACAGTGGAGTTGGTTGTTTTACACAGTTAGGGAAGAGCAAGGATAAACTGGAACCAGCCAGCAACATTGTGTCTCTCTTTTGCCACCTCTAACCAAGGATGATCTTCAGAAGAGAATGGCTGCTGTACCTGTCTGGACCCTAAATCTTGTCCAAGTTCTTTTAACAAAGCTAACTCAGAACCACAAACGGAAGGGGATTCTGGGAATGTAGTTCCCTTTGTGAACATGTTGACAACAGAATTATCACAGATGACCAAGAGTCTCTATAAACAAAAAGAAAGTCTTGAGCTTCTGTATGTCATACTCTTCCAATCCAGAGAGTCTTCAAAAATTTTTTCCCGTTGCATTCAGTGGGAATTACACAGGAACCAGAATGTATATCTGAGCATGTGGAGTGCTTGGAATCTCAGTTTCTAGTGGTGGAAGACTATTATTATTGAAAATGGGAGATCTTGGATGAGAAAAGTTAGGGATAGGACCAGAAGTCATGGAATTCAGAATGTTTTTTAAAAATGTGTTAATTGTGAAATGGCAGTCACAGATTTATTAGCAGGGTATTACTCTTCATCTCCGTGACAAAGCAGATGTCTTGTGTTATTTATTGCAGTCATTCAATAGATTTTTTGAGCAATTACTAAGTGCAAATGATACATATTTAGAGCTCGAAGTGAAGTCATAAAGGCTTAAAATTTATATAATAATAGAAGATAGCATATCGGTCATTAGCTTAATTTCTTTCTTTTTCTTCATGTGTGGTGGTTCTTTTCATCTTCAGCCCCATTCTTTTGATAAAGCAACAAAAATTCTAAATGGTAGTTTATTAAACATTGTAGTGATCATAATCCAAAGTCATCTACTATCTGTCCTAATTACTACAGAAGCCTTCTGATTACAAAACATAGTTCACTAGTTTCTGTGTGTTTAAACTGAATTTCACTTAGTATAGATAAGGATTTAGATAATTGGTGTGCTGTGCTGCAACTTTGTCAACTGTGCATCATCTTTATCTGCTTTTTCACTCTCCTTTGCCTTGCTGGGGAGAAGCCTAAATCTACATTTTCCACAATCCTTTTCTGTTATCATCAAGTGTAAGTGTACATTGTGTAAATGAGTGGCATTTGTGTGGGATTAGGAAATTGGAAGAAAAGAATACATTTTTCTGTAGGGGCTTAGGGCAAGCAGCTGATATCACCAGCAGTGGCTTTGTTTGACTTCTGGCCTTTCTCTTAAGAATCACCTACTTTGGTACATTCATTACACTTCAGGATTTCCTATAATCAGTCATTTTCATCTTTGCTTTATCATATCTTCTGTTGTGGATTGAATCACATCCCTAATAAAGATATATTCAAGTCTTAACCCCCAGTACTATGGATGTGAAGTCATTTGTAAGTAGGATCTTCGAACGTTCTATGAGTTATGATGTGGCCAGGGAGTGGATGTGCCTCAAGCCATTGAGTGCCTCCTTCCCACATGGGAGATCCCAGGTTTGGTTCATGGTACCTCCTAAAAAAATAAACAACAAACAAAACACACAAAAAACCAACTCAGGGGGGCCAATGTGACTCGGTGGTTGAGTGCTGGCTTCCCACTTACAAGGTTCTGAGCTCAATCCCTTGTCCCTGGTACCTAAAAAATGAATAAATAAATAAAAGATGAAGCCAAACCAAATCAAGAGCTCCAATATGACTGGAGTCCTTATATGCAGAGGAAATTTGGACACAATCAGGTGTCGGAGACAGAGGGTCATATGACATAGGTAGAGACTGAATTATGGATTGCCAGCAAGCCACCATCAGAAGGCTACTGACTTCAGAGAAAGCATGACCCTGCTGACTCCATGATTTTGTATCCTTGCCTCCAAAACTTTGAGACAATAAGATCCTATTGTTTAATATCTTGTTTAAGATCCCGTGGTATTTGTTATAGCAGTGCTGGAAAACTAAGACCGCTTCCAATGGTTGTGTGTTTAATTATCAGTATTAAATTTTTTTTTAGCTTAAAATATTTGGATTTGTTTCTGGTTTCTTGACTGATTATTGAACAATATAGCTGGGTTAATCCATGTTCCTGGAGCACAGCTTCTGGGCTGTTGAATCTGGCCCTCTGATTAAAATCTATTAGCTTAAGCAATTTTTGTCATTGATCATATGGTCCTGTCATATTCCATTCAAACCTCCTGCTACAATTCCTCAGTGACATTCATCTCCTTATGAACTCATGGTGGGTACATGGATTCTCTTAGAGGAATGGAATGTTGCTACAAGCCAAGAGACAATGTTGACTTGAAAAAAGTAACAGATAACATGGAAAGTGTGACTGCTTACTCTACATTTCTGCTTAGACTCAGGTAGAGTAGGTTAAAGGCATGAGCAAAATAAAACAGGAAACAAAGGAAGTCATTACTTGCTCACAGAGATTTGAGGCAAGGAAGAAGGATAGAGGAGCAGAGAGAAGTGATTGTGAATCTAAATGATATTCAGACTTAATTTTTCTACTCAAGTCTGGAGCTTTTTGCTATTTATACCTTGAATATGACTATGTATTTATCTTCTCTGAATTTGAAAGGCATGAGTTTTCTAGGAGGCACATGAAAAAAAAGTTTCTGTGTTCAATGAAAAATATTAGTAAAACTTGACAGAAAAGGCATCCTTCTCCCAAATATGTCTTGTGAGCCTTGAGAAGTTTGTTACAATTTGAATTGGCAAGAATAGTGAGAGTAACCAGTGCTTGTTTTGATACTGTGAATTCAGGACTGCCATGAAAAGAGAGTGGTTTTTAAAAATCTGTGAGGCTTGAAAGCATTCTTCCACGCTGACCCCAATGTGCTTCAGTGATACTTCAAAGGTCCTCTTAGATCAGTTCTACCAGAAGTTGTTTTGTAAATTTATAGAACACTGAGAGCATCATAAACCACCTAAGGAGTTTTTAAACTTCCCAGGTGTTGCTCCTGGAACTTATGGTTTTTTAAGTGTGGTTTGTAAATGAGTATTTAAGTTGATCACCTATTAATTCTTATACATAAAGAAGTTTGATCCCTGCTATTGGATGCTGTTTTAATTTGCCACAGGCTGCTGATGCAAAATACCAGAAATGGGTTGGCTTTTATAACAGGAATTTATTAGGGTAAAAGCTTGTAGTTCCAAAGCTGTGCAAATGTCCAAATTAGGGCATCATCAGAGATGCTGATTGCAGCTGAGGGTGATCAGGCACATGGCAGGACATAATGGCGATCGCTCATCTCTCTTTTCTTGCTCCAGGCCTGTCTCTTTTAGCTTCAAGCTGCTCCATGGGCCTAGCCTCTTGGGGACTTCATTTTTTCAGCTTCAGTTGCTCCACTGATTCCAGCCTCCAGTCTATCCCTCAGCCTCTTGGGGTTTCTTTGTGTTTTCTTTGGTGATCCTGGAGTCCTCTCTCTTGTGGCAGGGTCCAAATGGTGGCTCTCTTTCTCTGTGTGTCTCTGAATGTTTCTCCTATTTATAAATGACTCCAGCAAGTGGGCCAAGACCACCCCTGAGTCACACCTCACTGAAGTACTCTAATTAAAAGTCCTCAACTGGATTTAATCCAATCAAAGTGTCCCACACCCTCAGGAATGGATCAGCTCCAAGAACATGATCTTTTCTGGTATTCACAAAAGCTTTAAAGGGTCACAGATACTTCTGCACATCAGCAGCCATGCCTCTACAAATCCTAGAGGCTGAGATTGAACTCACTCTTTGGTCTTTTGAAGCAAATCCATATTATCTGAGTAAAATACCGTGTGGGTGAAAATAATTTTGTTGACCTCTATTGGTCAATAATATTGGCAGATAGACATCTGTAGAGAGCATCTTCAAGGCAAATCTCGACAGATATAGGCCATTTTACATCAGCATATAACATGCAGAACTGGGTGGGAGAGAGTGTGGTCTGTAATGTGAACTATGGTCCATGCTTAATGGCAAAGCCCCAGGATGTGTATATCCATTGCAGGTGATGTGCCACACTAATGAAAGATGTTTTTATGGGATGTTATGGGAGGTGTTGGAGGTGGGGAACATAGGAATCCTTGTAATTTTTGTGTAACATTTATGTAATCTAAGCATCTTTTAAAATATATATTAAAAAAAAAAAAGTTTAGTATCAAAACAGTTTGCCTGATGCAAATAGGCCAATCACATTTTCTGGTATTATTGACATCCTAAGGGGGAAGAAAGTGATATCAGATAATTTTATAATAACTTTAATTACTGTGTTTATTCAACAGTAAGAGTTATGTAATTTCATTTTAATCAATATATGTAATATAAAATTTCTTTTTTCTTGGAAAAGCTTTTATTAAATTGATTATATTTCTTAGAGTTGATGTTTTCTTAGATTTGAAGAAATCTGGTATTCAAGTAGCAGCAATTCCTGAACCAAAGACCTTTCACTTTTGCATTCATGTATGCATTTTAGAAATATGTATTGACCACTTGTAAGGTGTCCAACATTGTTTGAGGTGTGGGAATAGAGTGGTAAAAAAAGTTTATGTCTTTGACATCCAAAGTCATCCACTTATGACTAAACTCTTTCTGATTTTATCCCCAAACTTGCTTATATAAGATTTCATTGGATCCCAGGGTGGTCAAAGATGGTTAAATAAAATATAAATTAAAAATGAGTCCTCTTCATTGGTGTGCTTTGCTAAGAAGCTTCCATGTTATTCAGTGTGTTGGGAAAAATAGGCTTATAAAAATACCAGTTATTCTTTAAATTTATAAAGGACTATCTGACAGCTAACAGGTATCTTAGTTATAAGGCCAGAAGTGAAGACTGACTTTTGGGCGTAGAAGAAGTAAACATTCCTCTGAAGTTAGCAGATGGCCCACAAGGGGGTGCATCTTCCTAACAAGTACGTTTCCTGCTTGAATATTGAGCTTACATTCAGCCTTTCACTGAACTTTATCTTATACCAAGTAGTCAGAACCCGAAATAACAGGTACTCTGAAAATGAACTCTTGTCCAGGATCAGTGCTTGTGCTGTTTTTAATTTTTGGTAAGTAAAATGATGCTGTACACTTAGTCTTGTGTTCTGTTATTTTAGTGTGATCTTTAACCACAATTTTCTTCAAGGGATAGAGCCCAGATCATGTCCAAGGTAATCAGCATCATTATTGTTATTTTTTTAGGAGAAAACAATGGAGACTCGGTGACCCAGACAGAAGGCCAAGTGACCCTCTTTGAAGGGGCTTTCCTGACTGTGAATTGCTCCTATAAAACCACATGGTATCCTTCCCTTTTCTGGTATGTTCAATATCCCAGAGAAGGTCCACAGCTCCTCCTGAAAGCCGCTAAAGCCAAAGAGAAGGGAAGCAGCAAAGGTTTTGAAGCCACATACAATGAAGAAACCAGCTCCTTCCACCTGGAGAAAGCCTCAGTTCAGGAGTTGGATTCGGCTGTGTACTACTGCGCTCTGGGTGACACAGTGAGGGGAACTGCAGGGGGAGCTGAGCGCAAACTCTGAGCCTCAGAGCAGAGGCAGTCTGCTGAGCATCTAACCATATGATCCACTCTGGCTTAGGGACCAGGAACTAGTCTGTTAGTGCAACCCACCACCCACTCCGGCCCTCTGGCTGGCATGAAAGCCACTCAAATCCACTCTACGAACACAGCAGAAGAAAGAAGTAAACATGCCCTCACACTTCATTGGTGAGAATGAAGGCTTTCACCTATAGTTCCTGGATCAATTCTGAAATTTGTGATTTTAAAAGTATAAAACCTCAAGATGAATGCAATGATCTACGTGTTCATCCTTGCTTAAAATTTTCACCCCCTGACTTTGTCTCATGTCATCAAAGGAGATAATGTTTTATATTCCTATGTGTTTAGAGACCCTGGTACCTGATGAGATTGTACCTGCTTAATGTTTCTCTGACCAGCTAGGGCAAGGAAGGGTGATTTCCCAGGAAAGCTTCAGCCCAAGAAACAATAGGTTATTAAAGGGAGAAGGAAATATAAGAAATGAAGGAGGAGAGAGTCCTATGTGTGACCACATGGAAAGAGTGAATGGGACATTTTATGTAGTTTATTGTGGAAATTAAATGGCAGAGTAGTGACTTCAAATATATTGACTTATGTCTTTAAACTGTAGAGACTTCCTATCTTCCATAGTATCTCAACAAGGTGGCTTTCTAGCAGTAATTTATTACTTGAGATAGGTAGGTAGTGCACTGTATCTGGAGAGGGAAAACTCTATTGAACCAAAATTTTTTGTCTGTAGTTTGATGCTTGCAGCCTGAGAGAAATCCTGTACTTTACCCATTGACTAGTTTGTTGGTGTAAAGTTGTTCACAGTATCCTCTTAGGATCTTTTTTTATTTCTGTTGTGTCAGTAGTAATGTCCCCCCTCTAATTTCAGATTATATTTATTTGCATCTTCTCATCTTTTTCCATGTCAGTCTAGCTAAGGGTTTGTCAATTTTGTTAATCTTTCCAAAGAACGAATCTTTGGTTTTGTTGATTCTTTCTATTGGTTTTCTCTTCTCAATTTCATTTATTTCTGCTCTGATATTTGTTATTTCTTTCCTATGCTTGCCATGGAATTTGTTTGTTGTTCTTTTTCTAGTTCTTCCAGGTGTGCATTTAGATCTTCAATTTTAGCTTTCTTCTTTTTTTAGTGAAAGCATTGAGTGCTCTCAGTTTCCTTTTCAGCACTGCCTTTACAGTGTCACGTAGGTTTTGATATGTTGTGCTCATGTTTTCATTTGCCATGAGTTTCTTTTACAATTCCTTCTTTGGCCCACTCATTGTTTAATAGTGTGTTGTTTAACCTCCATATATATATATATATATATATATATATATATATATTTTTTTTTTTTTTTGTCTTCTAACTCAATTTTATATCCTGTCAAAATTAACACAGTTCTCCATGAATAAACTAGATATCTTGAAAGACATTTACCTCCATATGTTTTCCTTCTGAACCAATATAAGGTACTCAGAGAAGTTGCAACATGGTTGCAGCTATGTCAGATGCTTCCATCTGCAAATTTCTTCTTTTTTTAAAAATTTATTTTTATTTTATTTTTTTAAAAAGATGCTTAGATTACATAAATGTTACTCAAAAGTTACAAGGATTCCCATGTTCCCCTCCTCCCACACCTCCCATAACATCCCACATAAACATCTTTCATTAGTGTGGCACATCACCTGCAATGGATATACACATCCTGGGGCTTTGCCACTAAGCATGGACCATAGTTCACATTGTAGACCACACTCTCTCCCACACAGTTCTGCATGTTATATCCTGATGCAAAATGGTCTATATCTATCATTGTAATGTCACTCAGGATAGTTCCCAAGTCCTGAAAAAGCCCCTGTATTACAACTGCTTTTCCCTCTCCCTTCCCCCAAAGCATCCAGTGGCCACTGGCTCCACATCTATGTTGTAATTTCTTCCATTGCTTGAATCACAATATGTCTACAACAGAATACCAGGGAGTCCACTCTAGTCCATAGCTCTTCCCCCAATCCTGAGGAGTCTGGGATGGTGATGTCCACTCCACCTCCAAGTGAGAGAGGGCTTATATCCCATGGATAAGATTATCCTGCCTGCAGCTGCAGACTCTCTCCATTCCCTGGGATGACCGTTGTCCATCATCACCTCCCCACCAGGTGTCTTGGGTGAGTCCATTGACTTGTAGAGTAGGAGTTGCAGCTCCACCGAGATTCCAGGCCCAGCTGGCACATGGGAAGGACAAAGGCTCCAGTTTCTGGAAGTACACCTACAAACTCCAGCATCACATATAGGTTTGAATAGAAGGGACTGATGGACCATGTGCAGGGGGCACTTATTTGAGTCCAACTCTGTCACTCTCAGGAGCACAGATTCCAAAGTAGAGCCCACTGATAAGGCATCAATCTCTGGAGCTATCCCCCCTTATATAGGACCTTGGTGTCTCCAGAACCATCAGGAGCACCTCTATTTGGGGTGATATCCACTTTGGTGTTCTGTGAGATCCTACTCAGGTGTGTGTAAGCATTATCTCTGGGATGACCTCCTGACTCACTTTGAAGTCTCTTAGCCATATGAACTCATTTGTCTTTACCTTTTCCCTTTAATTCAAGGTCTTTTTCCAGTCGGCACATGGTAGTAATCCCTCGTTGCCAGGAAAGCTCATCTCCGGGAGTTGTGTCCCATACTTGGAGGAAGGTAATGCATTCATATGCTGAGTTTGGCTTAGAGAGAGGCCACATTTGAGCAAAAAGGAGGCTCTCAGGCAGCAACCCTTAGACACCCCATAACAATAGGCTAAGTTTCAATTTCAAGAGCAAAGACTCAATAACAAGAACCTATCAGTGGATCATCCTCCTTAGACAGACACTGCCCCTGCACTTGGGGGACTCTTACTGCTCCCTTGGAGAATGTGGCAGAGCTCTACAGGCTGGGAATTCAGTATTCTCTCATTTATTGGGTGATTCACCACCCATTGTGAGCATGCCCCACTCCATGATCATTTGAACAATTTTATATATCTTTTATGTATGTTCAGGTGAACTTCCTCCCATGAAACCCTCATCCCTGACAGCCCCCACCAATGATCCTCCTCAGCCCCTGTTGTAACCTTTCTGTGATCCAAAGCTTCTTTAAAGATGAACCCATATAATAGCCAAATACAATTAATAGGAAAATGAAATAATGATAAGTTTAAATGTAAAAGATAAAATACATGGACACTTAAAAAAAAAAAAACACTAAAAATAAAGTTAAAGGATTGGGATATTCAACAAATGGGAAAAAACCAAAAAATAAAAAAAAAAATTTTTTTTGACATTTTTCCTTTTATCATTGCAATATCGGGTGTCCAGTCTGTACCATGGCACCTTTCCCCATTCCCCAGTTTCTCACTATTTTTCATTTTGTTTCAAAGAAGTTTTAGTTCACAGCAAAGTCACATACAGAATACAAGAGACTCACATATACCGAACCTCCTCCCCCTTTCCTCATCCCATATTAAAACCTTTTTGTATGTGGATGGTAGCTTTGTTATAACTGTTATACAGACAGTGAAACATAGCTACTAAATATTGTCAATGGTTTGCAGTATGGTTTACATTTTAGACTGTACAATTTAATAATTTTTGATGATATTTACCATGTCCTGTGTCCATCACTGTAAGGTAATGAAAAACATTTCCCCTGACACTAAATACCCCCTGTTTGATCTATTCTGTTCCTCCCTTCCCATCCCCCGGGGCCCATGACGACACCCTGGCTTAACTCATTGGATGACAAGATTCATAGTTACATGCAACAAGAGTATTGACATGCTGGTTTGTCCTCCCCTATTAGGAACCGCCCTTGCTCATAAGAGATGCCCACCTATCTGTTTCTGGGTGAATCAGTCCTCCCAAAGATGGGAGTCCATGTCCTTCCCACTCATTGTGTGGGTCTCTACCCACTGATACAACACATTATGACAGGATGAACACTCACATACTCCCTAGAAGCCTGCTCCTGTCTCGAGTGCTCCCCCAACTCAACACCCTAAACCAGTGACACTTCCTTGTCATATTGCCATAAGAGCATTCCCTCTCCTGCACTTTCAACCTCATACCCACAAATTCTGTGTTTACCTCGTCCTTCTCCCATCTTTCCCCCGTATCCTGGGTATTCCAACCCACCCTTTCTAATCTACCTACCTGTCAACCCTGCACCACCAAACCCAGTAATATCACTACCCACCAGTCCTATCCCTTCAATACGCAACTATACTCTATCACTTTACCATAGATTATGTCTGTATGGGTAAAGGCTCACAACATTCTCTTCTCTTTCTCTCTTTTGTAAACCTATCTTTCAGACAATGATTCTCGGAGACTGCTCACTTTCCTCAATTCATATCAGTGAGGTCATGTACTGTTCATCCTTCAATGCCTGGCTTGCTTCATTCAACACAAGGTCTTCAAGATTCATCCATGTTAGTCCGTGTCTTAGGAATTCATTCCTTCTTACACCTGAGTAATATTCCATTGTATGTACGTACCCCATTTTGTTTATCCATTCATCTGTTGATGGGCACCGGGGTTGATTCCAACTTTTGACAATTGTGAACAATGCCACTATGAACATTGGCATATATCTGTTCGTGTCTTTGCTTTCAATTTGCTGGGTATATACCTAGCAGTGGAATCACTGGATCATACAGAAGATCTATAGTTAGTTTTTTGAGGAACCTCCACAGTGGATGGACCAATCCACAATCCCACCAGCAGTGGATGAGGGTTCCCACTCCTCCACAACCTCTCCAACACTTAGAGTCTGCTGTTTTTTAAATAGCCACCATTCTAATCGGTGAAAGATGGAATCTCATTGTAGTTTTGATTTGCATTTCCCTAATAGCTAGTGATGTCGAGCATTTTTTTCATGTGTTTTTTAGCCATTTGTATTTCTTCCTTGGAGGAGTGTCTTTTCAGGTCACTTGCCCATTTTTTTAAATGGGTTATTTGTCTTTTTAGTTTCAAGGTGTAGGATTTCTTTATATATTCAGGACACTAGGCTCCTATCAGATATATGGTTGCCAAATATTTTCTCCTATTGGGTAGGCTGCCTTTTTATTTTCTTGATAATGTCCTTTGAGGTGCAGAAGTTTTTAATTTTGAGGAGATCCCATCTATCTATTTTTTCTTTTGCTGCTCATGCTTTGGGTGTGAAGTTCATGAAATCATTTCCTATTACAAGGTCCTGTAGATGCTTCCCTACATTATCTTCCAAGGTCTTTATGGTCTTGGCTCTTATATTTAGATCTTTGATCCATCATGAGTTGATTTTTGTATAAGATGTGAGATGGTATTCCTCTCTCATTCTTTTGGATAAGGAAATCCAGTTCTCCAAGCACCACTTGTTGAAGAGGTCATTCTCTCCCAACCGAGTGGGTTTGGTAGCCTTGTTGTATATCAGATGACTGTATATGCAAGGATTTATATCAGAACTCTCAATTCTGTTCCACTAGTCAGTATGTCTATCCTTGTGCCAGTACCATGCAGTTCTGACCACTGTAGCTTTGTAGTATGCTTTAAAGTCAGGTAGTGTGATACCTCCAACTTCATTTTTCTTTTTCAATATGTCTTTGGCAATTCGGGGCCTCTTACCCTTCCAAATACATTTTGTAGTTAGTTTTTCCAGTTCCTTAAAAAATACAGTGTTGATTTTTATTGGGATTGCATTAAACCTGTAGATAATTTCCTGTAGGATAGACATCTTGATGATGTTTAGTCTTTCTGTCCATGAACAGGGAATATTCTTCCATTTATTTAAGTCTTCTTTGATATCCTTTAACAGTGTTGTGTAGTTTTATTTATATAAGTTCTTTGCATCTTTAGTTAAATTTATTCCTAGGCATTTGATTCCTCTAGTTACTATTGTAAATGGTATTTTTTTCTTGATTTCCTCCTCAGATTGCTCGTTATTAGTGTACAGAAATGCTACTGATTTTTAAGCATTAATCTTATAGCCTGCGACATTACTGAACTGCTTTATAAGTTCTAGAAGCTTTGTTGTAGATTTCTCAGGGCTTTCTATGTATAGGATCATGTCGTCTGCAAATAATGGAATTTTTACTTCTTTTTTTCCAATTTGGATGCCTTTTATATCTTTTCCTTGCCTCAGTGCTAAAGCAAGTACTTCTAAGACAATGTTAAATAGGAGTGGTTACAGTGGGCATCCTTGTCCTGTTCCTGATCTCAGAGGGAAGGCTTTTAGGATTTCACCATTGTAGATGATATCAGCTTTGAGTTTTTCATATATACCCTTTATCATGTTCAGAAAATTTCCTTCTATTCCTATCTTTTGCAGTATTTTTTATCAGGAAAGGGTGCTGTATTTTGTTGAGTGCTTTTTCTGCATCTATAAAGATGATCATGTGATTTTTTTCTTTCAATCTGTTTATGTGGTGTATTACATTGGTTGATTTTCTTATGTTGAACCATCCTTGCACACCCAGGATGAAACCCAGTTGGTCATGGTGTATAATTTTTTGACATGTTGTTGGATGTGATTAGCAAGTATTTTGTTGAGGATTTTAGCATCTAGGTTCATTAGAGAAATTGGTCTGTAATATTCCTTTCTTGTGGTATCTTTGTTTGGCTGTGGTAATAGGGTAATGTTGGCATCATAGAACATGTTAGGCAATGTTCCTTCTACTTCTACTTTTTGGAAGAGCTTAAGCAGGACTGGTGTAGGCTCTTTCCAGAATGTTTGGTAGAATTCAGCTGTGAAGACATCTGGTCCTGGGCTCTTCTTAGTTGGGAGGTTTTTGATGACTGAGTCTATCTCTTTACTTGTAATTGGACTGTTGAGTTCATCAATTTCTTCTTTTGTCAATGTAGGCTGTTTGTGAGTTTCTAGGAATTTTTCCATTACCTCTAAATTATCATTCTTTTTGGCATATAATTTTTCAAAGTATCCTCTTATGATACTCTTTATTTCTGTGGGGTCAGTAGTGATATCCCATTCCTCATTCCTTAATTTGTGTATTTGCATCTGTTCTCTCTTTTTCTTTGTTAGGTCTGGCTAAGTGTTTGTCAATTTTATTGATCTTCTCAAAGAACCAGCTTTTGGTTTTGTTTATTTTTTTCTAGTACTTTCTTATTCTCTATTTCATTTAGTTCTGCTCTAATCTTTGTTATTTCCTTCTTTCTATTTCCTTTAGATTTAGTTTGTTGTTGTTTTTCCAATTCCTCCAGGTGTGCAGTTAGGTCTTCAATTTTAGCTCTTTCTTCTTTTTAAATATATGTATTTATGGCTATGAACTTCCCTCTCAGCACAGCTTTTTCTGCATCCCATGGGTTTTGATATATTGTGCTGTCATTTCCATTAGTTTCAAGGTAGTTCCTGATTTCTTTTGAGATTTCCTCCTTGACCCACTGTTTGTCTAAGAGTGCGTTGTTTAACTTCCATATCTTGTGCCTAATCTTGTCCTCTGGCCCTTAGTGATTTCCAGTTTCATTCAATTGTAGTCAGAGAAATTACTTTGTATAATCTCAGCATTTCTGAATTCATTGAGAGTTGTTCTGTGGCCTAGCATGTGGTCTATCTTGGACTATGATCCATGTGCACTCGATAAGAATGCAAATCCTGCTGTATTTGGGTGTAGTGTTCTGTATATGTCTATTAGGTCCAAGTCCTCTAATGTATTATTCAGAGTCTTTGTTTCTTTATTGATTCTCTCTCTAGATGTTCTGTCTAATGGTGATAATGGTGTATTAAAGTCCCCCACTATAATTGTAAAGGCATTTATTTCTCCACTTAGTTTTTCCAGAGTTTGCCTCATGTATTTTTGAGGCACATTGATTAGGTGCATAAATGTTTATGATTATTCTCTCTTCTTGAGAGATTACCCCTTTTACTAATATATAGTGTCCGTCTTTGTCTCTTACAATAGCTTTGCATTTAAAGTCTACTTTGTCTGATATTAGGATAGCTACTCCTGCCCTTTTTTGGCTATTGTTTGCTTGTAAAATTGTTTTCCAGCCATTCACTTTCAGCCTCCTTGAATCTCTGGGTTGAAGGTGTGTTTCTTGTAGACAGCATATAGATGGATCATATTCCCTTATCCATTCTGCCAATCTGTGTCTCTTGACTGGTGAGTTTAATCCATTAACATTCAGTGTTATTACTCTCAATGAATTTCTTACATCAGCCATATTTTCTTTGGGGTTTATGTATGCTGCATGTTGTTTTTATTTCTCTTTTTGTCTTTTTAGTTGTTCTTACACTCTCCTCCAACTCTCTCTCCCCTGTTTTTTCCCTTTCAACTTGTAGAACTTCCTTTAGTATTTCTTGAAGTGCAGGTTTCTTATTGGCATACTCTCTTAATTTCTGTTTATCTGTGAATATTTTGAACTCTCCATCATTTTTGAATGCCAGTTTTTCTGGATAGAGAATTCGTGGCTGGAATTTTTTTCCTTTAGTACTTTGACTATGTCATACCACTGTCTTCTTGCCTCCATGGCTTCAGATGAGAAATCACCACTTAATCCTATTGTGCTTCCCTTGTATGTGATGTTTCTCTTTTCTCTTCCTGCCTTGAATATTTTCTCTTTGTCTTGAGCATTGGACATTTTGACAAGTATATGTCTTTAAGTTGGCCTGTTGGGATTTATACTCTTTGGGGTGCACTGTGCTTCCTGGACATGTACATCCATCTCTCTCAATAGGGTTGGGAAGTTTTCAGCCATTATTTCCTTCAACACTCCTTCTGTTCCCTTTCCCTTCTCTTCTCCTTCTGGCATGCCTATAATGCATATGTTTGTGTGTTTTGTGTTGTCGGTTAAATCCGTAAGTCCCTGCTGGGATTTTTCTATCTTTTTATCTATCTGTTCTAATATCTGTTTGATTTCAGATGTACTGTCTTCCACATCACTAATTCTTTCTTCTGCCTGTTCAAATTTGCTGTTATGTGAATCCAGCATCTTTTTGATTTCTTGGATTGTACCATTGATCACCATCATATCTGTTATCTTTTTATGTATGTGTACAATTTCTTCAGTATGTTCTCCCAGTGTCTTCTTAATATCCTTCATCTCTTCCTTCACTTCATTAAGTTGGTCTATGATATTTGTTTGGAAAGCTTTGATTAGTTGTTCAATGTTCTGCATCTCTTCCTGGTTTTTAGTTTGTTCATTGGACTGGTTCATGTCTTCCTGTTTCTCAGTATGGTTTGTAATTTTTTGTTGCCCTCTAGTCATCATTTTATCTTGATGGGTTTGGGTTTATTCAGTTGATTAGCTTCTCTCTCTGCTCTAGAGTTTTATTTAGCTGGTTGGTTCTATGTGTGTGTTAAGTTTTCTCTCTGACACTTTGTTCTTCTTATTCTATTTCCTTGCTTCTTTCTATGCTCCTTTGAGGGCAAAAGATCAGGGCCAGAGGAATTGAAAGAGGTGAGAAAGGAAGAAGGATAATGGTAATATTGATAAAAGTTAGAAGAGGGGCTGTATAAGACTTAGTAAAATGAATATTTAACTCATGTAGGCAGTGTAGAGTACTAGGGAAAAAAAAGTGGAGTACCTACAATGGACTGAGAAACCAAACAGAGGAAAATACATATAATGATTTAGAAAGCCAGAATGATGAGGAGAGAGAGAAAGAGTAAAGAAAGGGTTGAAAGGAAAAAGTTAATAATAATAAAAAAGAGAAGAAAACAGAATAAATAAGATAGAAATTGACATCCTTGAAGCTGCAGACTAATTTTAAAAGGTGATATGTAAGAACCACAACAGAAAGCAGAAGGTAGAAAGATGAAGGAAGGAAAAGAGATAGCGTTGGGAGACAAAATCAATATAGACAGAGAATGGGAAATCATGGAAGAAGAAGCACAGCAAAGAAAAGACAAGCTAGCAGCACCTAATTTTTTAAAAAATGGGAGGGGGGTGAGGAAAGAGGAAAGAAAAGCAAGAGACAACAAACAAACAAAGAAAAACCAAACAACCACACAAGCAAGCAGTCAAACAAAGCTAAGGAAGAGCTGTGTTCCTTCTTGGGTCCTGTGGAGCTTCTAAGCCTGCTTGTGTTCATCAATCAATTGCCCTGCAGGGTTCTATCTGCAGGTTTTGAGGCAGATTTTAGCAATTAAACCAAGCTAAAAAAATAAAAAAAAATTTTTTTGTTGTTGTTGGAGAAATAAGGGACCCCAAAGAAGGCCTCTTCTAGACCACCCCCTCCACTGAGGGGACTCTAAATAGGCTCATGGAAACTTATCAAGCACTTCCCACTGCCTGGCCTCCCCTGGGGACCTGAAGCTCTGATACTTGTCAGTGCAGAATGATAAAATTGACTGACTCTGCCCCCTTCCGAGCCAAGCCTCAATATCACAGGGATGTTAGGTAAATCAGGCTTTCTCAGCAGATTCGCCTCTCTCCCCAGCCTGGTTTTGCTTCAAGCCAGCTGATTTGCTCCCCACAGCTGAGAGGGGGTCCAGGCAACCAAACCCACAAAAAGGAAACCCCTTTTCACCTTCTGTCAGAACCCTCCCACTCTTGGAGAATGCTCCCTCTCACTGGGTTGCCAGCGGAAATTGGGGTGTATCCCTGGGCAGCTAGGTAACTCTGACTTCCTCAGCAGATTCGCCTCTCCCCTCAGCCTGATGCTGCTTCAAGCCAGCTATTTTGGTCCCCAAAGCTGCAAGGGAGTCCAGGCAGCCAAATCCACAGAAAGGAAACCCCTCTTGACCCTCCACCAGAACCCTCCCACTCTCGGAGAACGCTCCTTCTCACCGATTTGCCAGCGGGAGTCAGGATTCGTCCCAGCCTTTCTTCCTGAGGGTGGGGCTTAGCTGTCCTTGTCCACTACCACAGCAAGGGAAAACTTCACGATTCTTTCCCGAGCAATGCACCTTGCTGTCCAGCTCCCTCCAGATCAATGTCCCCAAGGTTCTTGCTCTGTGAGCCCCCAGAACAAACCACTCAGGCAAGATCTTGTCCCCAATCAGCCATCCTCTGAGAGTGAGATGGTGAGTGTCCACCTAAACTGACGCCATCTTCCATATTATCTACCCTCCATATATTTTTGAGTTTTGCTTTCTCCACCTATTATTGATATCAACATCATTCCAATATGATCAGTGGTAGTGCACTGTATAATTTCAATCTTCTTAAATTTATTGAGACTTGTCTTGTGACCCAATATACGATTTATCCTGGAGAAAGGTACATAAGCTCTTGAGAAGAATGTATATCCCGGTGTTTTGGGGTGTGTATTAGTCAGTCAAAGGGGTTCTGATGCAAAGTACCAGAAATCAATTGGCTTTTATAAAGGGTATTTATTGGGGTAAAAACTTACGGTTACAAAGCTCTGAAAAGTCCAACTCAAGGTTGGCTTCTCACCAAAGTTAGTTGCCATGTGTTGAAGCAAGATGGCAGGTTATCTCTGCGAGGGTTCAGCCTTCCTCTCTCAGCTTCAGTCTGGCATAAGGTTTGTTTCTTTCTGGGCTCAGCTGTAAACTACCAGATGAATGGCTCATCTCTCTTCCCAGGGCCCCAATCTCAAAAATCTCTCCTCTGCTGTGTCTGTGGTGCTCTCTCTTTCTTCTTGTGTATCTTCTTCTGTATCTTCTTGAGAGAGTGTCTGTTTATATAGGCCAAAAAGGGTAGGGACTCAACCCTGAGTCATGCCCTACTGATGTGGTCAAACCAAAGCCCTAACATTAGCAGGTAATTTACCCAAAACATGTCAACTGAATGTAATGCATTCAAAGGGTATCACACTCAGAGGAACAGACCAGTTTACAAACATAATCCTCCTCTTTCTTGGGGTTCATAAGTAATCTCAATCTGCCACACTCCATCCCCTGAATCCCAAAAGAGATATTATAATATTTTTTTAAAAAACCCTTAACTCAAAATAATGGTAAGTACAAAATCATATCACAACCAGTTTATCAAAATATAGTTTGTCTTGGGGGAGAATCCCCTCTGGCTGTAGACCTGTGAACTTACAAAAGTTATCTGCTTCCAATATACAGAGGGGCAGACAAAAGATAAAAATTTGCATTATTATAAGGAGAGTTTGGGAGGGAAACATGAGTCACTGGTCCCCACCTGTTCTGAAAACCTGTGGGGCATACTCCATTGGATTTCAAAGTCTGAGAGTCATTCTCAGGATGATGGTTTCTTTTCCACCTTGGGGTCTCATAGGGACCCACCCTTTCCACAGTCTTGTGTAACTGCTATTTTCTTGGTTCCACCCTAATCAAGCATCTAATCAAGCTTGAGGTCTCTCAGGCTCTAGACCTCACCCTCCAAGAACGTTGGGGTGATGGCCACACTTTAGAGTCTCAATTCCCCTGGTACAGTAAAGTGGTGGCTACGTTCATCCTAATTTCTGACATACAGGCCCAATATCCTCAGAACAGTGAGGTCATGACCTGGTTTTTCCTAATCTATGGGGAACAGGCTCACTCTTCTCAGAGCAATAGGGTGACGACATCAATCTCTGCAATCCTTGGGAAATGTTCTTCACTTTTTTTGTAGCATGGGAGGGGGGCAAAACTCTCTCTGAACAGCAGGCTGGAACATCCACCCTCTTCAAATGTCAAGGCAAACTCACCCTTTCTGTACACATGGACTGGGTTCCTCTCTTAGCCCATGGAGAGGTCTTAATTCCAGACCTCAACTTCCATGGTTTTCCTCTTAAAGCCATTTTCCCTTCCATTTCTCTCCTCCATGTCCCTTTTAGCCCCGACTGATAGTGCTTTTGTTCATACAGCTCATGCAAAAGGCTTGTTGGGTCAGCATGCAGGAAGCAGGGGTCCAAGCCATTCCACAATTCTTTCCTGGATAATTGTGTTTTCAATCCTGGCTTACAAGTTCCAAGTTTAGTTAATTCCCCAAATGTGGCACTATCATTTTGGGCTTGATTTCCAGAGGTTTGGAGTTTATGGAATCAGTTTCTGGTTTCTTTGTGCCCAACAATTCAGTCCTCAGCTTATCTCTTTCCTCTAACATTTGCTATAAGCTACAAGGAGAAGCCAGGCCACATTTTCCAAGTTTACATTGGAAAGCTCTTCAACTAAATGTCCAACCTTGGCATTTTCAAATTCTACCTTCCATATAACACCAGGAGTCAATCTTGATAAGTTCTCTGTAACTTTAAAAGACGACCACCTTTCTTCCAGTTTGCAGTAAGAGTTGCATCATTTCTTTCTAAGGCCTTATCAGAGATAGCTTTAGGCTTCTTATTCCTATCAACAGTCTCTTCAAAGCAGTCCAGGACTTTTCTATCAAGCATCTCATAGTTCCTCCAAGAAATACCACTTACCCATTTATAAAACCGTTCCAGCTTTTTTGGTAATTGCAAAAGCATGACCCCACTCTCCTAGTACCCAATTCTGTGTTAGTCAGCCAAAAGGGTGTTGATACAAAGTACCAGAAATTGGTTGGCTTTTATAAAGGATATTTATTTGGAGTAAAAACTTACAGTTACAAGGCCCTAAAGAGTCCACCTCAAGGTTGCTTTCTCACCAAAGTCAGTTGCCAGTGTTGAAGCAGGATGTTTGCTGATCCCTGTGAGGGTTTGGTCAACCTCCCTCTCAGCTACAGGCTGGCATAATGTTTGTTTCATTCTGGGCTTCTTCAGCTGCTGAGCTGCAAACTATCAGGTGAATGGCTCTTCTCTCTTCCTGGAAAAAATGGAAGGGAGACTCAGACACAGAGAGAAGATGGCCATCTAACTACGAAAGCATAGATTAAGTTAAGCCCCAAACCAAGGGATGCCATGGATTGCCGACCATTGTCAGAAGTCTGGAAACTGGCATGAAACAGATTCTTCCCTACAAACTTCAGAGGAGCATGGCCCTTCTGACACCTTGATTTCAGGCTTCCAGCCTCCAGAACAGTGGGACAATAAATTTTTGTTATTTCAAGCCACCCAGTTTGTGGTACTTTGTTACGGCAGCTCTAGGGATCAAAGACAAACCTGTGAATGCATTTCTAATAATCTCTTCCTAAATGGGTAAAGTATTGGAGAAGTTACAATCATTCAGAAATATTTATTGAACTACAACTATACATTTCTATGCACTTTTCTAGATAACGTGGATACTTAAAGGAATAAAATAGACAAAGATCCCTGCCCTTATGGAGTTTATATTCTAGTAGCAGAAGACAGACAATAATAAACAGTAAATAAATGAAATAAGTAAATTCTATAGTTTGTTAAAAGATGTTCAGTGTTTTGAAAAATAAGAAAGTTAAATAAATGTGACTAGAAATGCTGAAAATTGTGGATGACTTGCAGTTTTATAGGTTAAGCACAAACCTTTTCTAGTTTAAAGAACTGAAAATATGAAGTAGTCCCAAGTCTTAAACAAAATGTGGCATATGTTCAACTGTAAGAAGAAATGAATTTGGCATGTATATGACAACATGGATGAACCTTGAGGATATTATATTGAGTGAAATAAGCCAGACAGTAAAGGACCAGTATTGTATGGTCTTACTAATATGAACCAAATTCAATGGGTAAACTCATGGAGTCAAACTCTAGAGTATAGTTTGCTAGGAGATAGAATGTGAGTCAGGAAGGGGGAGCTGATGCTTAACGTATGTAGAATTTTTATAAGGTTGGCTATAAATGTGAATAGTTGATGGTAACACAGTATAGTGAGTAGAACTAACTGTTCATCTATAAATGTGATTGTTGGTGAAAGGGGTAATTTAGTGTCATAAACGTCAAGTGAAAGGAAGCTAAAGCATTGATTTTGGTGGTGAAGATTGTGGATAAAAGTATAAATACAGGAATGATCATCCATTACAAGATGTTAAGAATATGGTGATACATGGGAAATATACAACTAATGTAACTTATGGACCATAGTTATCAGTAATGTACTATTTTATCTACAATGTCAAAGAAGATACTATATCAATTTTAAGGGTCAAAAACAGGCAGGTATAAGGGGGTATTGGATTTTTCCTTTTGGAGTAATGAAAACATTCTAAAATTGACTGAGGTGTTTACAGTACAACTCTGTTGTGATGAAACTGAAAGTCCCTGAGTGTACACTTTGGATAGATTGCACAACGCATGGACTGTATAACACAGTGAACCCTGTGGTGGAAGATGGACTGTGGTTAATGGTAAAAATATGAGAACATCTCTCATGGACTATAATAAATAGATAATACTAACACATGGTGTTCATAATAGGGTGGTTTGGGGGAAAATGCAGCTAATGTAAAATATGAACTACATATTTTGACACGGTTCTTTCATCATTTGTACAAATGTTCTACAACAATGCCGGTTATTGGTGAAGGGGTGATATATGAGAGCCTTGTATGCTATACATGATTGTTTTGTAAGGGCACAACTTTTCTAATAAAAAATATGAACTAATCCCTGATTCTATGGTGTAGTCACAGAAATTACTGTAATGCAAGTAAAAGTGGTAAGGTTCATAAAAAACGTACAGATACATTTATGAGAGAGTCCAGTAGTGGAATAAATTACCTGCTGCTGGATAAAGCAGAGAAGGACTCAGGAAGGAGTTGGAGAAAAAATAGGACAAAAGACACTGGAGAGAGAAGAGAACTCAGACAGCAGAGGTGTGGAAACATGAAAGCAAAGGGGTGTGTATTAATTACGTCTAGATAATATGATGAATGGAGGTATGGTGAGGGATATAGGCCTTGGAGGGGAATGAAAATTATGGAATATTTTTAAAGACTGGATTAGAAATTAAAACTTCATTTAATTGGTAATGGTCTGCATTCTCTTGGGTATGATCTGTATAGTACTGGGGGAATCCTTCTTTTTAAAATAGAGATATCTCCATGAATATTAAAAATATGACTTATAACTTTGTGACTTAGTCATAGAGAAACCAGGATGTCAGAGAATAAAGAACTATGTGGATAACTGAGATATCCTCATAGTTTGAAGCACCAATGACCCAGCTGAAACCAGGCTCTGTTCATTATTTTCCTTCTTTAGCATCCCAGGCTGGCTAACTAGATTCCTATGGCCACATTTACCACCTTTGTCTTCTAACATTGATTTGTTTCATCCCACAACACACAGTGGTCTAGAAGTGTGTTTCTCAAACATAGCATACGTATTAATCACTTGAGGGGTATTGTTAAAATGCAGATTTGGATTGAGTAGGTCTGGGTTGGGGCCTGAGAGTCTGCATTTCTAACAAGTTTCCAGGTGATGCTGATTCTGCTCATCCCAAGATCCCACTTTGAGTATAAAATCTCTAGAAAATGACCACACAGGCTCTCCTTATCATCCCATGCCTGAAGCTTGCACATAATGCTTTAGAGATTTGTAGATGGTTTTCACTGTTAGTAAGATGAATGAAACAAGTGGGGATAAAAGCACACTATCTTCTCCTCTAAGTTATAAAAAATTATTTGTGGCAACTTACAATATCAAAACATAAGAAATCATAGTGTTAAATAAAAGAGAAATCAGTACTTATGAGAACTGGACCAATAAATGTATTAGGAAACAGAGATGTACTAATTATTGCAATTAAAAATGAAATTTAGGTTGAGCTTCTTGGAATTTGAGACAAAGGAGAGCAGGTTGAAGGGTACAGATGGTGTGGTAGACAGAACAATAGTCACCCAATGATGTCCATATCCTAATCCCCAGGTTTTGTATATGTTAGGTTACATGACAAAGGGGAATTAAGGTTGCAGGTGGAATGAAGTTTGCTAATCAGCTGATTTTTGGATAGAGTTAGTTGCCTGGGTTATCCAGGTGGGCCCAAAATAATCATGAGGGTTCTTAAAAATAGAAGAGGGGGGCAAAAGAAGATAGTCAGAGGGAGATGTGATATGGAAGATGTCAGAAAGATTCCACATTGCTAGCTTTGAAGATGGAGAAAGGCAGTCACTAACTCAGGAATGTGGGTGTCCTCCAGAAGCTGGAAAAAGCAAGGAAATGAATTCTCCACTAGAGCCTCTGGAAAAGAATGCAGCCCTGCAATACCTTGAATTTAGCTGAGTGTTGTACTTGATTTCTAATGTACAGAACTGTAAGAGAAGAAATTTGCATTGTTTAAGCTGCTAAGTTTCAGATAATTTGTTAGAGCAGCAATAGAATTTTAATATAGATTTGTTTAGAAGGATTTTTCCCCCAATAAAGGAAGCATGAATAATAGTACAAAGCTCTTCTGAGAAAACACAAAGAGATTGGGATCTATACATTTTGCATATGAATAAAATCATTATCAATACAATGGCCTCTTAAATTGATTTGAAAAGTTAATAAGGGGTGTGGAGTGTTTCTTTTTTGGGCTAATGAAATTGTTCTAGAATTTTTGAGATGGTGAAAGTACAACCGTGTGATTACACTAGAGTCATTGATTATACACTGTGGACAGGTCATATAGCATGTGAATATATCTCAATAAAACTGCTTAATAAACAAATAAATAATCGTGCAAGAATAGCCAGAAACAGCAGCTATGTACAAAAGGGGAAACAGGGAGATTGAGACGTGAGGAATTTTCTTCTTTGAATGTTTGTCTGTTCCTTGTTTATTATTATTTTTGAAATAATGAAAATGCTTTAATAATGATTGATGTGATGAACACACAACTATGTGATAAAGAATACAATTCATCCAAAGTGTCCAACAACAGTATTTGGTGCCAAATACTATTGTTGCACACTTTGGATGAATTAATATGTTTTATTATGTATCAATAAAATTGATTTGTTAAAAAACAAAAAGCTAACATAGTTATCAGAAATTTGCCAGAGAATTTTTTTTGCTAAATTTGCTGATAATACTCTAAAGATTATTTGAAAAAAAATAAACAGGTGAAAAAATTTAAGAGGGTGCTTGACCTTACATAATTTAAGAGCTGTTGATTTCATGAGTTAACTAGTATCACTCCCAGGGATTGAAGTATGTCAGTTTATTGTGGAATGGGCCAGTCCATTTCAAAGAAGCTCCATGACAAATACCTTAGATGAAGAGGACGATATACTGTAACTGAAAGTAGTTGGGTTAACTTAGTTGAAGATCCTATAGATGGCCAGAGAGCTGCCATATATAATAGCTATAATACCCATTTTAATGGAGCTAATGGAATGAAATAGAGGGCCCTTATTACTAAAAATAAATCTGTTCTGTTTTGTGCTAATTCTGAAATTAGAATTGATTGGAGCCTTTGCTCATTCGTCTGTAGATGTTTTGTTAACTTGTAGAAATATTGCCTAAGTGTATTCTGGAGACTAGATGAGGCATCCCCACATCGCAGGCACACACAATACATAGTGGATGAGTCGCTAACTCTGGCCAAAAGCTAAGAAATGATTGAAATTACAGAATATACTCAAAAGCACAAAATTTAATTTATTAAAGTGGGAGGTGCTCATGAAAATATCTAAATATCATTAGTTCAAACTGATAAATAAATGTAGCATGTTATCAGTACTCTCAAATTCTTAAATGAAAACCAAGTCAAACTAAGATTTTTACATATTTATGAGGAAATGAAGTCCAGTAATAACTACTACACACTTTGAAAAGTTAGAAAAATGGTTCTGCATCTAATTATACCTTTATTTTCTGGGCTTTTATACCCACAGCTATTAATACCTGTTAGTACATACTGTGCAGAAATAAATTCCCAATGCCATGTTTGTTAGTATCATAGCAATATCAGTTAATCTGTTGCATGGTAGTTGGTTGTAACTTGGTATTGCATTGTTAAATACAAAGTTGCAGAAAAAATTCCTATATGTGTAAATGATGATCCTCTTCTTCCTTCTATAGAAAGTCAATCATGGAACCAGGAATCAAGATATTTTCCTTTTATTCTTTACTCCTCTATTATTCAGTGAGTAACTAAATACATTTTATCTTGTGACTGAGTCTAAAAATGTTTTTTGTGAAATGGAGAATAAATGTTTTATTTTATTTCTCCAGAGAGTTATGAGGATTAATGTGATTGAAATGTGTATTATTGGGAATTTTGCATGCTAATATGAAAAAGAAACAAACATACCAAGAAGCAAACATGGCGTTGTTGGTCCTATAGTTTTATATGCTACATTCTTGAAGATTGTCCAAAATTATCACCTTGTCTATCATATTTTATGTGCTTCCTGAACAAAAACGTTCTCTTTGGCCCCTTTTGTAGGTTATTTCTCCTTACTGAGTGCCATTGCCAATAATAAAGAGCATTCTTTCCTACAAATTCTATTATTCTCATACTGAGCTCATTTAATCCAGCAGCCTGTCTACATGAATGTAGTTTCATAATAGGTAAAGAGTTATTTTGGGAAAGAGTCTACTCCATTAATTCTTAGATTTGTTTGTTGGAAGTTGACTTCTGTTACCCAGGAAACTCTACAGGATGTCCTCATAACCATGTCGCAAGTGAATGGTTGATTCCCAATATGCCATATTCTTTTGTATATAAGAATTTGAGTCACCTTTGCCTGAAATATCCTTTTCCTATACTCCATGTTCCCAGGTTGCTCGATATGCACCACTCTTAAAGCTCTTATCACAATGCTATCATGTGTGACTGTCATCACAACTAGATTGAAGATCTATGTTTTATCAACTCAGTATACTCAGTATCTTCTCTCAGCTGTTAGTACAAATCTGGGTGAATATTAAGTGCTTAGTAATGAATACTTATTTGGACAAGTCCTCTACATATCAACTGCAGTAATTTCATTAAAACATAAATCATATCATGCCACCTATGTGCTTAAATCCTTCTGGTGCCTTCTCATTGCCCTCAAAAATATTCTAAACTCACTGAGAGGATTGGAAAATTTCTTTTTTACTCTCCTTGACCCATGGCTACACCTCACATTCTAAGGTACAACCACACTGGTTATTCATTTCTGAAACAAGCCTAGGTCTTTACCAACATAGGACTTTGCACCTCTTATTTCCTCTGCCTACAATATTGTCACCTCACTTTTCTCATGGTTGGCTCCTTTTCATCTTTCAGATCATAGCTTAAATGTCATTTTCTCAATGAAGCTCTCCTTGACCACACAATCTAAAGACAGTCTCTACTGTAAGTCTCTAACAGCACTGTGCTCTATCCTTTTTATAGCATTTGTCACAATCTGTAATTACAATTTATTTGCTATTATTTTTGTTTTCAATCTTCACTAGAGTGTAAACCTCACGAAGGAGTTTTATTTATTATTACAAACCGAGTACTCAGCACATAATAAGTGCTTAGTAATTATTTGTTAAAAGATTGAGTAATTTCTTTGCTTAGATGTTAGGCTATTTGTTGCATAGCCACTTGAGGGTAACAATAACTTCAATGGCTTGAAATCTTCTAAGTCATAGAAGTCATATCAAGCTCAGTTTGTCTGACTTACCAGTGTTTGCTAAACCTTTTAGGCAAGTGTCTGAGTAAATGAAGTAGGGATAGGTGGCCACGAAATCTGAAGGTTTGTTTACACCTTGGTTATTATCCTAAGACAAAATCAGGGAGAAGTAGATTGGTGTAATGAAAATAACGTGAGCTGTTGTTGATACACTTGGGTTCAAATCGTGCCTTCATCATTTCCTAGCTGGGTGACCTTGGGCATGCAGTCTGTTTTCTTTGAGATTCAGATTCCTCATTTAGAAATTAGGATAATAACACCTACCTCACAGAGTTGTTATGAGAATTAAGTAGATGCAAAATGCCCAGAGCAATTTCTAGCATTTGGAAGATATTAAAAATTATAACTTTTGTTTTGATTGTCAGATATCAAGCCAGAGGCTAATTTTTTGAGTTATGTAGTCTGAAAAATATTGTATATAACTTAGTCTTCGCCAGATATATCTTTTATTTGGAACACCAAGCATCCTAAGGTCTTAGACAATTTCATTTTTCTCCTTGTTCATGCCATTCTTCATGTCTTCATTTCTAAGGGTATAGATGACAGGGTTTAGCAGTGGGGTGATAACACTAAAAAATGCAGACATCACTTGTCCTCTGGGAGGCTGTCAGATGGTTAGGAATAGATTAAGATGCAGTGCCCCAGGAAAAGCGTGACTACAGTGAGGTGGGCTGCACAGGTGGACAGGGCTTTCCGCCTACCCTCGGAGATTCACAGTTTCAGATACCAGGTGTCTACCAACATTTTGGGGACAGTGACAGTAGAGTGGCAGATATCATCAATAAAGGACAGGTTGCTGGGATAGAAATAACATGGGGATATGGAGTCGGCAGTCATAGATAATGGTGATGACAATGAGGAAGTTTCCAAATAATGTCAGGATATAGAAAATGAGGGACATGGCAAACACAAACATCTTCACCTTCTGATTTACAGCTAAACCATTAAGCCTAAAATGTGTTACTACAGAAGTTTGACTGAGTAGGACAGCCTCCTCCATTCTCTTTGTTGGACACTCCTGTCAAGAATTAGAAAAAAAGCATAGCCCTTAATATCTATATTGATCATATGGTCAATTAACTTCTTGAGTATTTATGAATTTTCTCTCCATCTAAAATTTATGGCCAAATATCTTATACTTCTTTTGTAAATGTCCATTCAGCATGTTAAGTCATGCTGGACACATAGTAGGTGGTAAATAGACAGTTTTAGAATAATAGAATAGATTGATTCACTAAGAGATATATATGGATCTTGAATAATTAAGGGGAGAGAGAGGAAGGGAGAGAGAGAGCAATTTCTCTTTGCTTGTAGTACGATATCATGGCTTAGCCTTAGGTTATACATTTTTATGGGTAAAGAAATTAGGATCCTTCCTTCCTCCAAATAAGTAATTTATACAAGGTCACAGAAATCTGGGCCTTATTGTCCTGTTGATTGCACTTTTCACTAACCCAAACTACTTGCTCCTGTGTTGGCTCTCCCATGATGCCCTGAAACTATAATTTCCATTATGTAGCTTTCAGAGGACAGAAGCTTTTCACCAAGTTGATGGACAGCTGAAAATGTGCCTATGGTAATATTAATTTTTTTTTAATTTTTAATTTTTATATATTTTTAATAGAGAAGCATGAGCCTACAAAACAATAATACATAATGTGCAGAATTCCCATGTAGCAGCCCTCCACCATCACCTTTCAATGTTGCGGAATTTTAGCTACAGATTATGAAAGAACATCATCAGACTATTACATGTAATCATGATGCATAGTTTATACTTGACATATTTTTTCTATACACCCCCTATTATTAACACCATGTATTAATATTGTACATTTGTTGTAGTTATGGAGAACACTCTCATATTTGTTCTGTTAACCACAGTCCATCTTCCATCACATGCTTGATTGTGTTTTGATCAGTTCCTCAGGGGAGGCTGGATAAAACTGTGGAAGTCTTGGAAAATCTAGAGAGGACTCAGGGAACCTTGCCTTTCCTCCACCCTTCAGCTGAGGGCATTTTGCTCATTCTTAAACTGAAGGTCAAGTGCACTGTTATGACTAGATGATCTCAATTTTTCTTTTTCAAAGTCAATTTGTTGTCTGACTTATTAGTCCACAATCAGTAGCTGTTTAACTTTCTTTTTTACTTAGGCTGCCATTATAATGGGTGCATGGTTTCTGTTTGGGTGATCGGAAAGTTTTGGTTATGAATGGTGGTGAGGGTAGTGCAAAATTTTGAATGTAATTGATCCCACCAAATTGTAGGCTTGGGAGTGATTGAGATGGGAAATGGATGCTGTATATTTCTTTCCACAAAAAAAAAAAAAAAAAAAAAAAAAAAAAAAGAGAGAGAGACAGTAAGAGACAATGATAATTAAATGCAATACATGATCCTGGACCTGATCCAATAATGGAGGACAAATGCCCAAAAGGACCAGATAATATATCTAATCCATATTTTTTCATTTTTTAAATAGAGAAAATCAGGTCCAGAGAGGTAATGCAAATGGTGCAAGGTAACACAGTATTAGAAATATAGCTGTGTCTAGAGCCCAGGTTTCCTGAATCCTGTCCCAGACTTTCTCCACTCTAACAGCACTTAGATACGAATTTTTTTGTGTTGGTAGGCAAAACTGGGGTGTTAAGTAGAATGTATCTCAGTGATCTCCCTCTTTGTCTCCTAGATGTCTTGCACTAGCTTGGGTAGGCATCTGTGGTAGCCTCTTTTCTCTGGTTTGCCTCCTTCATGACAGTGTCTTGATGCCCAGGGTGGCCAGCCCAAGGAGGCTGTCTTCTTGGGTCTTACCTCTTTCTATTCTACCTCTTTCCCATCATGGATCACACTAATACTTTATATCATCCCTCAAGAGCAGAATATTTTTTAAGAAAAATGAATCAACTCCATACTGCTTATGGAAAAAGGTCTGTAGAATGCTTCTCTCTTCTCTTAGCTCTTCCTTTCTTTTTAAATATTTTCTATACTTCATTTGCTGGCTTGCAGACAATGGCCCTTTTCGTTGTCTTTATCAAAGGAAAGATGTCAATGGACTTATCAGATCAGTGAATTAGTAAAGGGAGATCTGTGACAGAAGATATATTGGGGCAAGAGAAGTCTCCTAGCTAATATTTAAATTAAACAAATCAATGTGTCTATGCTTCGATTAATATTTATAACAACCTCTAAGGTAAACATGAATTAATTTATTATTTAGAAATTTTTCTTGGAGTGTTCATTTAAAGCTTTTACTCAGAAAAACTATTTTAAATGTATAATGGTTTACATCAGCCAGGTGTTTATTTTAAATTCAGAAGGGAAGTTTCACCTGCGCAAAAAGGAAAGGGTGTGCAGATTGAGAACTAGGTCTCAAACAGAGCTTTATGTCCCCTCATACCAGGACATAAATTTTAAACTAAACCTTTTGTGGCTTTGTTTTGTTTTTGTATTTCTGTAGAGATACAGAAAAAATACTTTGGAAAATGGAGATGTGCCCAACTTCAGAAGAAATCTGGTGTTAGTTTATGGCAAAAATATGGTGCATAAAAGGAAAGCCAATTGTCTATTGCATACATTTCAGAAAAATGTGAGGAAACCAGAAAAAAAAAAAAAAACAATAAAACTAAAGTGACTATAAAACTCACTCACTCTGGGTTGTTGCTGAAGCTCTTAGCACCTCCAAAGGGAGCTGAATAGTCAGGTTTGTAGTTTAAATATGAAGAATATTATCTGCCAATAGAAATAACAGTTTACTTTAAGTTTCACAAGTCAAATACTTCATTTACCCTGATTTTTCCACAAATAAGGCAAGAGCCTCGCATTTCCCTTGGGTCTTGACCATAGTTTTTGCTAATACGTTACAGTTGATGCATTTGGTGATGTTTTCTGATGATAGGTACCACTTTAAAATTCCTTCTCAAATCTCTGTTTTGTTCCTACATTATTGTCTTATTTTCCAAAAGTACAAAACATGTGACCCTGAATTAAAATGTTCTAGATTTGGTTTCCCTTCAACTGATGATGCAATATAGCAGTGGTATATTTTTTGCACTATTTCAAACTGAAGTGATGAGTAGAAGGTATTAAAGGTCACTATTAACCACTTTCTCAGGTAGAGCTAGTTTATCAGGATGCTTCTAACACAAATATGATCTTAACTTTCCAGAAACCCAAGGTAATTAAGCATCGTATTTCCTTTGCAGCATACTCTAGGTGCAAGTTTTAAGTTGTTGTTCAGATGGATTATTCTACCTTAAAGCACTGAGGGGAATCTATAGAGAAAGAAAGCAGCTGCAATGTTGGTTTTGTTCCACATGAATTATATAGGCTTCAGGTCCCTGGGATCTTCTAAGCAGTTACATCAGCTTGCCTTCGTCACTAGTAAGAAAAAGTTAATTCTGTGGGAACTGAAGTTATAGATCTTGCAGTTGTCACTAGGGGAATTTAATGAGAAGCAAAGCCAGGACTTAGATATTTAAATGTTTAGTGTGTGTTTATATATGATTAAATGAAACTACTATTTAGTGATTGCCTACTATGTGCTAAGTATTAGGTTAGTTGCTATGGTACATTGAATTATGTATTCCGGTTTAGACATATTCTTATCCTTAATCCACTTTCCTGTGGATTTGAACTCATCATAAATAGGATCTCTTGAAGATGTTATCCTAAAGTATGGTGTGAATGAGGTTGGGTCTTAATCTCGGTTTTTGGAGCCTTTATAAAGAGAAAGGCACAGGGAGGAGTCAAAATCAGAGGGACCCAGAAGATAAAAGATAGGACATCACCACGTGATACAAGGCAAAGAAACCCAAGCAATGCTGGCAAGTCAGCCCCAGAATGCCAAGAACCCGGGGAGGAAGCAAGCCTTTTAGTCTCTGAAAGCCGATACCATAAATTACTGTTGTTTAAGCCAGACTTTTTGAGCTGGTGTAGCTCAGTGCTTGAGAGCCTACTCAGCAGGTAAGAGGTCCCAGGTTCAGTTCCCGGTACCTCCTAAAAAACAAAACAAAACAAAACAAAAAAACCCCTGCCTATTGTGAGTATTTAACACAGCAGCCTGACAAACTAAGACAGGGGCTTTTATATTTTCTTTTCATTTTTTCTTAAAAATATAAAAACACAGAGATGAGAGAAGGGTAATTGGGTTTAGATTTTTTTTTTTTTTTAAATTGGGTTTAGATTTTAGTCAGCTCCCTGTCAGAGAGATTAAATGCTTTGAATCTAGAGCCAGATTACTTGGGTGCAAATTCCAACTCCCTAGATGTATGAATTTGGTGAAGTTACTTAATTTCTTTGAGCTTCAGTTTTCTCCTCCATAAAACATGAATAGCAATTGTATAACTTTTTAGAACTCTTGAAATCTGCGCAAAGCATGTGACACTTAGTAATTATGTTACCTCTAATAATTCAAGGCAAAAACACACACATACAAAACAAAACAAAACAAAACCAAAGCAAAACAAACAAAAAAAAACAACCCCAGCTACTGGCCACCATTTTGGGCATCAATTATTGGATATTTGGGGTAACTGAACATTTAGTACCTCTTACATTAATCTTTTGTTTTCTCTGTTTAGATATAGTAGCATTGTGGTTTAAATTGATGAAAAAAGAATACAAAGGAGAGGGACATGAATTCTGATGTAGATTATTCTTTGGGTTTGAATTTCAAGATTAAATAGTGTTGTGGGATGCTTAGGCTATCTGAAATAAAGGATATGGAGCTAGAAGTCAGCCTTATACCGATGCAGCAGTGTGTAGAAGAGAAGATTGTAATAGAGAGAAAATGCCAGAAACGACCTTGCTAACAAGGATTTTTTATGTGGGCTCCTTCTTTTCACTTTTCTTCTGGATTTATTATCATTAAATATAGGCCAAACTGGGCTGTATGTAAGAACCTAGAGCTTCTAGAACTTACAGATATTTCTATTTGGCCAATGTGGGACTTGTGTTGTCATCGTGGTGGCCTTGGAAATGAGGGTACAGATTAGGAAGTGGGATGTGCTGGCCATACTAATGCTCTGTGTTATTGGAATTGCAATACATTATCATAAGCATGATACACAAAGGATAGCAAAGGCATTGGTGGTCATTTGATTATAGGGCAGTTATTATCCCCAGTGATAGGTAAAAGGCCAGGTTGAGAAATTAATGTTTGACCTCTTTATATTTCAGCTTTTGTACTGTCCTCTTATCTCTTTGGTGGTCCCTCTCTGGCCCATGACTTCTCTGTAACTGAACAGAGCCTGCCACTTAGGTGTCCCACTCAGGCTTTTTCTCCCTGGAAGTCCCTCAGGCTCCAAAATTTTGTGTTCCTATTTCCTCCACAGATTAAATGAAAATAATTTTTTATGCTTGCCAAGGACTTTAGTGTTTGCGACATTCTTTGACATTCATTGCTTTATTTGATCTTTACACATCCCTGTGAGGTAGGAAGCATTAATGAAATGAAGAACATTGGACTTGGATTTAAGTGATTTTCAAAGGTTTACATATCAGATAAGCACCTGAACTGGGGCATGAACTCAGATCTTCTGATGCCAAATCCAGTACTTAGAATATTCTACTACTTCTCTTGGAGACTGCACTTCACAGAGAAACAATAGCTGTGTTTAAAGTGTGAATGATTGTTCAACCTCACCTCATAAGGAGGATGTGCATTTAAAAGAGCTGCTGGTTAAATCATTTGAAAATTTTTATTGGTATAAAATTTTTATTGGTAGAACTTTTTGGCACTCTTTGATCTTACTGACATATTTTCCTTCTTCCCATCTTATTTTCTCCATTCCCAAAGATCAAAATTTCAAAATATCAAACTTCACTTCTGAAAGTTTACTGATCTACTTCTAAAAGCAATCAACCAGCAGCCAATTACTTAGTGAGTATACTTTGTGTGATACTGAATAAAAAGTTCGATAAAAATAATGATTCTTGAGTCTGAGGAATTTACAATATAATGAGACAAGCTAGCTTTTATTCTGGTATTTAAGGAAACCTCTTGAAGAAAATTTTGAGGGTGATATCAGTAAATGTGATATGAATCAACAGTGTGATTTGACCTTCTGTCTCAGCCTTAACACTCCTGACAAAGGAGAAAGAGAATCAGAGAGCTTGAATACACCTGCTTGAATACTCCTGGTGATACTACCAATCTGCTCCCCACCACAAACTGCAGCAACCAGACTCCAAGAGGAAGGTATTAGATCTTATGTCCACATAACCACCTTTTGAAAAAACCAGCTAGTCTAATCTATCAATGCTTACATGCCTGTTCATCTCAGTCTTCATAACCTTCGAATCTTCTGTTTGCCTCATATGGATTTTTATCTCCATAAACCTTGGTATTCTCTGCAGTCAAGCTCTTATCTGACCAAACAAAGTCTTCACCATGCCCCCCTGGTCTTAAGAGTTTTGCAAGGAGAATACCTTGTGAAATATCTCAACCTCTTTTCTGTACATTATCTTTACATTCTGCTTTAAGTGGGATCTGGCTGTCCCCTGTAGCCCTCTCAAACAGTATGGGTGTTTTCTCCTATTCTACCTGTACTGTTGGTCCTCAAGTTTGGGTGGATGTCCTCTTTTTTTACAATTGCTGCTTGAGAAAGGATCATTTTTCTCTCCTCCTTCCTAAAAAATCCTATGCTCTGAAGAAAATTCCATCAAATTCCTTCACCTACAACCCTATATATACATACATATATACTTCTAAAGTTTTTTTAAAGATACTTAGATTACATAAATGTTACATAAAAAATATAGGGGATTCCTATATGCTCCATACCCTACTCCTCCCATACTTTCCCAATTAACAACATCCTTCATTAGTGTAGTACATTTGTTACAATTGATGAACACATTTTAGAGCATTGCCTCTAAGTTTGGATTATAGTTTGCATTGTCGTTTACACTCTCTTCCACTCAATTTTGTAAATTATGACAAGATATACAAAGGCCTGTAACTGTCTTTGCAATGTCATTCAGGACGATCATGAAATCCTGAAAATGCCTCCATATTACATCTATTTTTCCCTCTCCCTCCCTGCAGAACTTCCAGTGGCTATTGCCTCTACATCACTACAAAAGTTCTTCCATTGCTAGAATCACAATAAGTTTATAGTAGAATAACAGTAAGTCTAATCTAATCCTGTGCTGTCTGCCCTGCCTATAGTGTCTGGATGTCTTCAGAGCCCTCAGGAACCCCACTATTTGAGGCAATATTTACTTTGGCAGTCAATGAGATCCTGCCAAGACGTGCAGAAGTGTAAACTCTGGGACTACCTCCCAACTCATTTTAGCCATATAAACTCATTTGTCTTTACCTTTCTCCCCTTTTGGTCAAAGTCGTTTTCCAGTTGCATTGCTAGTTGGTGCTTGGTAGTAATCCCTTGCTGCCAGTGGATCTTATCCTTGGGAGTCATGTCCCAGGCCAGGGGGAATGTAAAGCATTTATATGCTGAGTTTGGCTTAGACAGAGGCCATATTTCAGCAACAAGGAGGCTCTCAGGAGGTAACTCTTAGGCACCCTATGAATACTAGGCTAAGTTTCCATTTCAAAAGTAAGTAGTCATAAGTACAGTCATCAGTATCAAGGGCCCATCAATGGTCCATCTTCCTACACTAGTCACTGCCCCTGTACTTGGGTGATTCTTGCTGTCCCATTTGAGAATTCTGCAACCCTTTTTTGTTGCATTGTTCATCCGGCCTCTTGGCCACTCCTTTTCCTTCCTTAGAGATTTTGTCACTTCTCATCATCCACATACATGGCCTGTTCAACACTTTGGTTTCGGTTCTTTGACCTCTTCTGCTGTTATCTTGTTCCCTACCCCATCTCAGTTTCTGCCGTGATCATGCCAATAACAGGAATCTCTCCAATACTCTCAGTTTTAAACATTCTACCTTCTGATCACCAACTTTTACCTGTCCTGTTCATTCATTCTAGTAACCCCACTCCAACAAATTTGCAGATCCAATCCATTCAGCCAACTATCACCTTGCTATTCTTTATTTCCCTCATGTCCTTACTTTCTTCCTTATCAAGCTTAGATTCCAAAGTTCATGTTTATAATCATTCTTTTGCATATAACTGGTACTCATGTGCTCCTCAATCCCTCCACTGCAGATTTTTTTGCTAGGCCAACTCCAGTTCTACTTAAGTCCAATTATATGCCAATTTTGTTTGTACACCTAAGCAGATTAAAAACACATATGCATATAGATGGACTTAGGCTAAACCTTTTACCACAAATTCAAATAGACAATTCAATCATATTATTTATGGTCAATTTATGTTTTTCTTCTCTACTCAAATCTCCAATAATCATTTTTACCTTCTTAGTCTCAACTGATGACTTGCTTTCTAATTCCATGAGAAATAGAATCAACCAGAAGAGATCTGCCCTCCACCCCCACCCACCCAGAGCCAAATCCATCCACCTATCTGCATCTGAACTGGTAAACTCTGTCTATTCTTAGAGTGGATATCCTATTCTATCTAAGGCTAATCCCTTCACTTGTACCTTGGATCCCATCCATTCTTGCCTCTAAAGGACTTTGATCCGGCAACTACCTGTCTCCTGCAGCATCAAAATTTCTGTTACTATTGGATCATTCCCACCAGCCTACAAACATGCTGTAGTAATTCCAGTAGAAGAAAAATCCTTTCTTGATGCCACATTCCTCTCCAATGTCCTCTTAATTTCTCTGTTCTTCTGTGTAGCAATACTCCTCAGATGAATTGCTTATACTCATTGTCTCCATCCCATCTCCTACCATTTCTTTGCTGAACCCATTCTAGTACAGTGTTGTTTCTCATGTACTCCATTAAAATTGCTCCTATCAAGGTCACTAGTGACTTCCATATTGCTAAATTTAATGAACAGTTTCTGGTCCTTTCCTATTTTAACCTTTCAATATCTTTTCACATCGTCAATTACTTTCTCCTTTTTGAAAGAGCATTCCACACTCTTCTGTTTTATTTCTCCTACCCTACTCTTGCACCTTTGCTATCTCCTTTGCTGGACCCTATTTCTCTTCTTGACCTCTAAATGAAGTTTCCCAAGGATCAGTCCGGGATATCTGTTTTTCTCGTTTTATACTCTTTAGGTGAATTTACTCAGGTTCATCTTTTTATTATCTTTATGCTGATGACTCTCAAATTTTTATCTGTAGGCTCACTTTCTTTGATCTATAGCTTTGTATGTCCACTGGTCTATTTAAGACCCCTACTTGGATTTCTAATAAGCATCTAAATATTTTTAAAAATCCAAAATTAAACTCTTAATTTCATGGTATCCCAAAATGAAATTTCCATTTATTTCACCATTTTAGATCCTTAGCATTAATAATCTCCTAATTGTTTAAGGAAGAAATTTGAATTCATACTTGTTTTCTCTTTTTCTCTCATACACCACATCTATCCATTCATCAGCAAATATAAATGACTCTAACTTCAAAGTATATTAGGAATCTCACCACTTCTCAGCTATAGTCTGTCTAATACACTATTATATCTCTCTTGGAGTACTGCAATAACCCTTAATCTTTATCTTTATTCCACTCTTGTCTCCTCCCACACCTTAGCCTTTACTACATTCAGCATCCAGATACATTATTTAAAAGCACTTCTCTCTTCTGTTCAAAATCATCTTTCCATCAAAATTAGAATAAAATATATATTTATATATCATTTTGCAAATGTTGGTATGTATTGTGAAAATTTTGATTTTTACCCACAATAAAAAAAAAATTAGAATAAAATAAGTAGTCTTTCCCCTCTGTTTTCTCTCTTACCTGTATTCTTCGCTCTTTCTCACTGCACTAACCACACAAACTTCCCTTGTGTTCCTTGAGCATACTGATCACCCTCATATCTCATGGCATTTGTGCTAATCATTCCTTTTACCTAGAAAGTTTTTTCCACCTCATTCTTTGTCACTCATTCTTTTTATAAGCCTCTGATCAAATATTACCTTTATAGAGAGGACTTTTGTGAATATCTTGACTCTCCAAATCCCAATTCTGCTATCAGTGACCTTCGGCCAAGGACCATGTGAAATAAATCCGTAGTAAAAAAAAAACTTGTTATGATTGATTGTTTGCAATCAGGGAGACATCATCCCCTGGGTAACATGGGATGTCTCAGGAAAAGATTATTAAAAAGGACTTATTATAGGATTTGGGTTTGTGTTGGTTAGGTGATACTGATAAGAGTTCAAGGAAGCGGGACCTTTTATCTGGAATGAATGCTGTCAGAAACTGGGGGTAATTCTTTATTGGACATATCGATAATTGTCACCTGAAGATAGGAAAAATGGAGTAAGCCTAAAATTGCAATTGGTAAAAAAAAAAAAAAAAAGCAACAGTCTTTTATATAGCCAGGATAGGGGAATATGTAGTTATTTTTGAAGTTTGGAAATGCTTTTGGTTTTGTTGTGTTCAGACATGTCTATAGAATGCTTTTTTTTTTTTTTTTTTTCCAATTTTAATTTTTTGTTTATTTTTTTTATACTGTGTTTTTTTTATTAATCTTGGTCCATTATGGTACACAGTGGACTTATCAGATATTGGTGTTCTAGAAAATTGTTTATATTTAAAAGGAGATCACCATGTTTTAACTATAGTGCCGGATTTGATCCTACCAGCATCAAGGCCTATTTTCTAATGACAACCCAGTTTTAAGCTCTCTGTGGCTGCTTTTTCCTTTCTCAGTTCTCTCTTTTGTCTGAAAGCAGACAAAGTCAAGCCACAGTGATATCAATATTGTCACTATTGTCAAAATTCTTTTAATCAGGAGGTTTTCCAGAGCATATTATCTATAGTTGTGAAAAGATTAGGCTGTCCTGCTCCTTTTGTTGTATATTGAGTTGTTGAATCCTCTAATATGACAATGGATGTGCAGAACCATTTAGAAATATAAACATGATACACTGGTTAATTGCAACACATGCAATTACCATGAACAAAATAGTTATTAGTTCCAGGTAATAAAACCATAAACCAAAGTCAAATTGGTCTTTGCTAGAGAATCAGGTAACTTTTATTTTATACTAGTTATAGATTCTGTTTTTTAATTTTATTTTAATATACATAAAAAAATTTTTTTAAAAAGATACTTAGATTACATAAATGTTACTTAAAAAATGTGGGGCGTTCCATATGCCTCACTCCCTACCCCTCTCACACTTTCCCACATTAACAACATCCTTCATTAGTGTGGTACATTTGTTACAATTGATGAACACATATTGGAGCAGTGCCACCAAGTGTGAATTACAGTTTACATTATAGTTTAATCTCCCTCTCGCACAAATTTGTGTTATGACAAGATATGTAATGGCCTGTATCTGTTATTGCAAAATCACTCAGGACAATTCCAATATCCCGAAAATGCCCCGATATTACACTTATTTTTCTATCTCCCTCCCACAGAAAATCTGGTGGCTACTGCTTCCACATCAATGATAAAAGTTCTTCCATTGCTAGAATAACAAGTCTACAGCAGAATGAAGGTAAGACTACTGTAGTCCATTGTTCATTCCCCAATCCTGAGGATTCTGGGATGGTGATGCCCACTCTGTTTCTGATTGAGAAAAGGGCTAGATTTCATGGGACAGATGGATGGGACTCTCTTACTTGCAGTTGTAGACTCTCTCTGTTCCTTGGTGGGTCATTGTCCATCATCATTTCCTTGTTTGTTGTCATGAATAAGTCCAACGAACTGGAGAATAGGTGTTGCAACTGTTGAGTTTCAGGGCCCCCTGGAACATGGAAAGCGAAAAGATTTAAATCTTTTAGACATATACCTATCAACTCTAGTAGTAACTATAGGTTCAAATAGAAGAGGCAGAAAAGCCATGTGTAGAGGAACCACAACTGGTTGCAACTCTATCACACTGGGGAGCATAAATTCCAAAGTAGGGTCCAGTGGCAAGGTGACAAACTCCTGAACTGTCAGCCCTGCCTATAGTGCCTGGATGACTCCAGGTCCCTCAGGAGCCCTGCTATTTGAGGCAATATTTATTTTAGCAGTCAATGAGATCCTGCTGAGATATGTATAAGTGTCACCTTTGGAATGACCTCCCAAATCACTTTGAAGTCTCTTAGCCATATAAATTAATTTGTCTTTACAATTTCCCCCTTTGGGTCAAGGTCGTTTTCCAGTTGCATTGCTAGTTGGTGCTTGGTAGTAATCCCTCGGTGCCAGGGAGGCTCATCCCTGGGAGCCATGTCCCATGGTGGGGGGGAAGGTAATGCATTTATATGCTGAGTTTGTCTTAGAGAGAGGCCACAGTTGAGCAACAAGGAGGATCTCAAGAGGTAAATCCTAGGCACCCTATAATACTAGGCTAAGTTTCCATTTCAAAAGAAAAGGTTCATAAGTATAGTCATCAATATCAAGGGCCCATCAATGGTCCTACCTCCTGCACTTGTTACTACCCCTGTACTTGGATTCTTGCTTTCCCATTAACGAATACGGTAGAACTCCCCAGAATGGGAATTCGATATTCTTTCAACTATTAAGTGGATCTCCACCCACTGTGACAATGCCCCATGAACACTTGAACTCATTCATGTACTGTATAGGTCTGCCCTAGGTGAACCTCCTCCCATGCATCTCCATCACTGACCCCCTGTACCAATGATCCTCCCCTGTCACAGTTGTAACCCTTCTGTGATCCAAAACTTCTTCAAAATGAAGCTAGCAAATAAACTGAATAAAATTAATAAGAAAATGAAATAGTGATATAGTTTTTAAAATAACAAATAAAATTTTAAAAATTAAAAAAAAATTGAAATATAAAAGAAATAATAAAAAATAATAAAAATTTAAAAATTGACATTATGCCTTTGATCACTGTAAGATCTGTTATATGTACAGTGACATTTTTTCAGTGTCTTATTTTTTCATTTTATTTTCAAAGAAGCTTTAGCTTACAGAGAAGTCATGTACCGAATATAGGGGTTTGTCATATACCCAACATCCTCCCTGTATTCCCTTTTCCCCTATTAATAACTTTTACATGTGGATGGTACATTTGTTACAGTTAATGTACAAATATTGAAGCATTGATACCAACCATGGCCAATGATTTACATTATGGTTTACATTTTGGACCATAGGCTTTCTAATTTTGACAAAATTTAACAAGGATTGTATCCATCTTGCAAGATCATGTAGAATAATTCCAATGCCCCCAAAATGCCCCATGTTTCATCTATTCTCTTTCTCTCTCTCCCTCCCCTCAGGACCCACAACAACCACCAAGCTTCACTCCTTGAAGATCAAGATTCATAGTTACTTGCAACAGTGTTGAGGGCTTGACATACTGGCTTGTCCTCTCATATTAGGCACTGCTTATGCTCTCGAGAGACTCCCGTTCCTCTATTTGAGAAAATAGTAAGACTCCCTGGGATGGGATTCCAGCACCTTACTGGTCATTGTGTGGGTCTACATCCACTGATACAATGCATTATGACAGGATGAACACTCCCATACTCCCTGGAAGCCTGCCCCAGGTGCTCCCTGTCCTGCATGTCCCCCACATCCAACACCTTAAACCAGTAACCCTCACCTGCAATAGTTGCCAAAAGAATATTCCCAACATTGTACTTTCAATCACATACCTGCAAATCCCCAGAATTCATCTGTTCCCTCCTGCAACCCTCCCCCAGTTCCCTGGACAGTTCAACCCCCACCCCCGGCTTACCCCCCTCACAGACTGGCACCACCCAACCCAATAGCATCACTGCACCACTGTCATTCCCATCCATTGCACAACTACATCCTTCTACCTTATCATAGATGTTGCCTATATGAGCATTGGCTCACAACCCTCGAGTTCCTTTCTGTCTCCTGTAAACCTGTCTTCCAGACTCTAACTCCGTGAGTCTGCTCAATTTGCTTAATTAACATCAGTGAAGTCATGCAATATTTGTCCTTCAGTGCTCGGATTGCTTCACTCAACTTGAGGTCTTCAAGGTTCATCAATGTTATCCCATGTGTTGATACTGCATTCTTTCTTACAGCTGAGTAATATTCCACTGTATTTCTATATCAGAGTTTGCTTATCCATTCATCTGTTGATGGACAACTTTTGGCAATAGTGAATAATACCATTATGAACATTGTTGTGCATATATCTGTCCATGTCCCTGCTTTCAATTCTTCTGTGTATATACACAGCAGTGGGATTCCTGGATCATATGGCAGTTCTATAGTTAGCTTCCTGAGGAAATGCCAGTCTGTCCTCCACAATGGTTGCACCAATCCCCATTCCCACCAGCAGTGGATAAGTGTTCCCATTCCTCCCCATACTCTCCAACACTTGTACTCTTCTGTTTTTTTACTAGCCGCCAGTCTAACAGGTATAAGATAATATCTCATTGTAGTTTTGATTTGCATTTGCCTAATAGCTAGTGATGTTGAGCATCTTTGCATGTGCTTTCTAGACATTTGTATTTCTTTTTTGAAGAAATATGTATTCAAATCACTTGCCCATTTTTAAATGGGTTGTTTGTCTTTTTATTTTCGAGGTGTAGGATTTCTTTATATATGTTGGATATTAAGCCCTTATCAGATATATGGTTACCAAATATTTTCTCCCATTGAGTAGGTTGCCTTTTCACTTTCTTAACAAACTCCTTTGAGGTGCAAAAGTTCTTAATTTTGAGGAGGTCCCAGTTATCTATTTTTCCTTTCTTTGTTTGTGCTTTGGTTGTAAAGGCCATGAAACCATTTCCTAAAACAAGATCTTGCAGAGACTTCCCTACATTATCTTCCAAGGTCTTTATAGTCTTGATTCTTATATTTAGATCTTTGATCCATCTTGAGTTAATTTTTGTATAAGGTGTGAGATGGTGTTTCTCTCTCAATCTTTTGGATATGGATATCCAGTTTTCCAAGCACCATATGTTGAAGAGGCCATTCTCTCCCACTTGAGTGGCCTTGGTGGCCTTGTTGAAATTAGTTGACTGTATATATGAGGATCTATATCAGAACTCTCAATTCAGTTCCATTGGTCAGTATGTCTATCCTTGTGCCAATACCATGCAGTTTTGGTCCTATAGCTTTGTAGCTTGTTTTAAAGTCAGGTAGTATGATTCCTTCAATTTCATTTTTCTTTTTCAATATGCCTTTGGCTATTCAGGGCCCTTTGCCTTTCCAAATAAATTTGATAATTAACTTTTCCAATTCAGTAAAAAAATGCTGTTAATTTTTATTAGGATTGGATTAAATCTGTAAATCAGTATGGGTAGGATAGACATCTTCCTCATGTTTAGTCTTCCTATTTATGAACAGGAATATTCTTCAATTTATTTAGGTCTCCTTTGATATCCTTTAACAGTGTTGTGTAGTTTTCTGCTTACAAGTTGTTTACGTCTTTCTTTAAGTTTATTCCTAGGTATTTCATTCTTTTAGTTGATATTTAAATGGGATTTTTCTTTTCTTGATTTCCTCCTCAGGTTGCTCATTATTGGTGTATAGAAATGCTACTGATATTTGTGTGTTCATCTTATATCCTGTTAGGTTACTTAAATAATTTATCATCTCTAGAAGCTTTTTTGCGATTATTCAGGGCTTTCGAGGTATAGTATCATGTCATCTGCATATAGTGAAAACTTTGCTTTTCCTTTCCAATTTGGATATCTTTTATATCTTTTTTTGCCTAAGTGCTCAAGCAAGTACTTCTAACACAATGTTAAATAGGAGTGGTGAAAGTGGACTTCCTTGTCTTGTTACAGATCTTAGAGGGAAAGCTTTTAGGATTTCACCATTGAATATGATGTTGGCTGTGGGTTTTTAATATATACCTTTTATCATGTTCAGAAGGTTTCCTTCTATTCCTATCTTTTGCAGTGTTTTTTATCAGGAAAGGGTGCTGTTTTTTGTGGAATACTTTTTCTGCATCTATAGAGATGATCAAGTGGTTTTTTCCTTTTGATCTGTTTATGTGGTGTATTACATTGATTGATTTTCTTATGTTGAACCACCCTTGCACATCAGGGATGAAACCCACATGGCCATGGTGTATAATTTGTTTGATGTGTTGTTTTATATGATTAGCAAGAATTTTGTTGAGATTTTAGATTCTAATGAATCTAGGTTCATTAGAGAGATTGATCCATAGTTTTCCTTTCTTGTGGCATCTTTGTTTGGCTTTGGTATTAGGGTGATTACATCATAGAATGAGTTAGACAATGTTCCCTTTACTTCTATCTTTTGGAAGAGTTTAAGAAGGGTTGGTGTTAGTTCTTTCTCTAATGTTTGGTAGAATTAACCTGTGAAGGCTTCTGGTCCTGGGCTCTTCTTATTTGGGAAGGTTTTGATGACAAATTCTATCTCTTTACTTGTGATTGGTCTGATGAGTTCATCAATTTCTTCTTTGGCACTATAGGCTGCTTGTATGTTTCTAGGAATTTGTCTATTTCTTCTAAATTATTCATCTTGTTGGCATATAATTTTTCAAAGTATCCTCTCATGATACTCTTTATTTCTGTGGGGCCAGTGGTGATATTCCCTTCCTCATTTCTTATTTTATGTATTTGCATCTTCTCTCTTTTTTATCTTTGTTAGCCTAGTTAAGGGTTTGTTAATTTTATTAATCTTCTCGAAGAATCAGCTTTTGGTTTGTTTATTTTTTCTAGGGCTTTCTTATTTTCAAATTCACTTAGCTCTGCTCTAATCTTTGTTATTTCTTTTTTTCTACTTCTTTTGGGGTTAGTTTGTTGTTCTATGTTTTTAATTCCTCCAGGTTTGCAGCTGGGTCTTTGATTTTTAGCTCTTTCTTCTTTTTTAATATGGGCATTTATGGCTATGAATTTCCCTCTCAGCAATGCTTTTGCTGCATCACATAGGTTTAGATACATTGTGTTGTCATTTCCATTCATTTCAAGGTAGTTACTGATTTTTTTTGAGATTACTTCCTTGACTCACTGTTTGTCTAAGAGTGTGCTGTTTAACTTCCATCTCTTTGTGCTTAATCTGGTTCTCTGGCCCTTACTGATCTCTAACTTCATTCCATTGTGTTCAGAGAAATTACTTTGTATGATTTTGATCTTTCTGAAATCATTGAGAGTTGTTATGTGGCTTAGCATGTGGTCTGTCCTAGAGAATGATACATGTGCACTCGAGAAGAATGTATATCCTGCTATATTTGGGTGTAATGTTCTGTATATTTCTAATAGGTCCAGGTCATATAAAGTATTATTCAAAGTCTTTGTTTCTTTACTGATTCTCTGTTGAGATGTTCTTTCTAATTGTGATAATGGTATATTAAAATCCTCCACTATAATTGTACAGGAATCTATTTCTCCACTTAGTTTTTTCAGTGTTTGCCTCATGTATTTTGAGGCACCCTGGTTAGTTGTAGAAATGTTCATCATTGTTCTTTCTTCTTCATAGATTACCCCTTTTATTAGTATATAGTGTCCTTCTGTGTCTCTTACAATAGTTTTGCATTTAAAGTCTATTTTGCCTGATATTAGTATAGTAGTTGGACAGTGAAGGGATATGACAAGAGAGCAGTGATACTATTAGGTTGGCAGAGTGGAGAGGGTGGGTTGACATTCCATGGAACTCGAGGGAGGGCTGGGGGAGGGATCAGATGAACACTGGGGATTTGTGGGTACGTGGAAAAAGTACAAATTTGGGAATGTTCTTATGGCAATATGACCAGGAAGGGTTACTGGTTTAGGGTGTTGGATGGGGGTGCATTTGGGACAAAGCACACCTGGGGCAGCCTTCTAGGCAGTGTGCAAGTGATCATTGTGTCATAATGTGAAATATCAGTAAGTGGAGACCCACATAATGAGCAGAAGTTTTTGGACTCCTATCCTGGGAAGGACTGATATGTTCTCAAACAGAGGGGTGGGAGTCTTTTGAGAGAATGGGCAGTTCCTAATAGGGGAGGACAAACCAGTTTGTTAAGACCTCAGTGTTGTTGCAAGTAACTGTGAATCTTGAGGATGGACATATTTTCTTAATTTCTATTTATCTGTGAATATTTTGGGCTCTCTCTCATTTTTTGAATGCAAGTTTTGCTGGATAGAAAATTCTTGGCTGGAAGTATTTTCTTTTAGCACCTTAATTATATCATACCACTGCCTTCTTGCTGCCATGGTTTCAGATGAGAAATCAGCACTTATTCTTATTGAGCTTCCCTTGTATGTGATGGTTCTCTTTTGTCTTGCTGCTTTCAGTATTTTCTCTTTGTCTTGAGCATTGGACAATTTCACAAGTATGTGTCTTGGAGTAGGCCTGTGTATTAGTCAACCAAAGGGGTGCTGATGCAAAATGTCAGAAATCTGTTGGCTTATATAAAGGGCAATTGCTTGGGGTAGAAGTTTACAGTTACCAGGCCATAAAGCATAAGTTATTTCCCTCACCAAAGTCTGTTGCCATGTAATGGAGCAAGATGGCTGCTAACATCTGCAAGGGTTTAGGTTTTCTGAGTTCCTTTCTTCCTGGAGTTGTTTCTCTCCCAGCTCAACTGCTCTGCTCCTCCACAAGGCCTGCTGTAGACTATCAGGTGAATGGCTCATCTCTCTTCCTGGGGCCTCTGCCTTACAACCAAGCTCCTCTTGTTCTTCTCCAGCGTGTTTACGTCTTGGGGCTCCAGGTCTAAAACTCCAACTCACTCCTCTGCTCTGCTGTGTACTTTTATCTGTGATCCCTGCCCACCAAGGGGGCATTGACTCAAAGCCCTACTGATGTGGCACAATCAAAGTCCTAATCATAATTTAATCATGTCCAGGTACAGACCAGATTACAAACATAATCCATTATCTATTTTTGGAACTCATAAACAATGCAAAACTACCACAGCCTCTTATGATATATACTGTTTGGGGAGCGCTGTGCTTTCTGGACATGTACATCCATCTCCCTCAATAGGGCTGGGAAGTTTTCAGCCATTATTTCCTCCAACACTCCTTCTGTCCCCTTTCCCTTCTCTTCTCCCTCTGGGATACCTATAATGTGTATGTTTGTGCATTTTGTGTTGTCATTCAAATCCCTAAGTCCCTGTTGAATTTTCTTCTATCTTTTTATCTATCTGTTCTACTATCTGTTTGATTTCAGCTATACTGTCTTTCACATCACTGATTCTTTCCTCTGCTTGTTCAAATCTGCTGTTGTTTGTTTCCAGTGTATTTTTGCTTTCTTGGATTGTGCCATTCATCAACATCATATCTATTATCTTTTTATGTATGTTTACAATTTCTTCTGTATGTTCTCCCAGTGTCTTCTTAATATCCTTAATCTCTTCCTTCACTTCATTAAGTTGATTCATGATATTTGTTTGGACATCTCTAATGAATTCTCCCATGTTCTGCATCTCTGCCTGGTTTTTAGTTTGTTCATTGGACTGGGCCATGTCTCCCTGTTCCTTAGTATAGCTTGTAATTTTTTGTTGGTGTCTAGGCATCTGTTTATCTTGACGGGTTTACTCAGTTGATTAGCTTCCCTCTCTATTCTATGATTTTATTTTGTTGTTTTTGTGTGTGTGGTAAGGTTACACTTTGACACTTTTTTCCTCTTATTCTATTTCCTTGTTGTTTTCTACGTTCCTTTGAAAGAAAAAGAATTATTACCAGAGAAAAGGAAAGAGATAGGAAAAGAAAAAGAATAATAGTAATAATAATAGTAAAAAGAAGGAAAGCAACTCTACAAGACCTAGAAATTTGAAAAATTAACATGAGTAAGAGGCACAGAGGAATAAGATTAGAAAAGTGGAACAGAAACAATGAAACAGGAAACAGAATAGAGAAAAATATATAGAATGAATTAAAAGGCTTGAATGCCCCCCCCCCCCCAACTAGGGGTGGAATGGACATCACTATCTCAGAATCTTCAGAATTGGGGAAAGAACTATGGACTACAGTGAACTTACTGGTATTCTGATATAGACATATTGTGATTCTAGCAATGGAAGAAATTACAACATTGAAGTGGAGCCAGTGGCCACTGGAGGCTCTGGGGGCAGAGCGAGGGAAAAACAGTTGTAATACGGGTTTTTTTTCAGGACTTGGAAATCATCCTGAATGGCATTGCAATGACAGGTATAGGCCGTTTTATATCACCACATAACATGCAGAACTGTGTGGGATAGAGTATAGACTACAATGGTCCATGCTTAATGGCAAAGCCCCAGGATGTGTTTATCAAATGCAATGAATGTGCCACACTAATGAAGGATGTTTATGTGGGAGGGTGTGGGAGGTGTGGGTAGTGGGACATATGGGAATCACTATGTTTTTTGTGTAACATTTAAGTAATCTAAGTATCTGTTAAAAAATAAAAAAATATTTTTTAAAAAAAGCTGGAATGATGAAAAGAGGGGAAAAGAAAGGAGAAAAAAGAGAAAGAATAAAGTAAGAAAAAAGAAAGTAAACAGAGAAAAAAGGAAATAAAAACAAGAAAACTTGGAGAAATAAATAAAAAAATAAAAGAGGTGTAATGAAAGGACAACAGAAAACAAAAGATATAAAGATGAAGGAGAGAAAAGAAATAGTGTAGGTAGAGTAACTCAGTAAACAAAAGAAAAAAAGAAAATCAAAAAAAAAAAAAAAAAAGAAAAATAAATAAGCAGAGGAACAAAGGAAGGGGATCCACAAGAAGCAAGAAACAAAACAGCAGCCACACATTAAAAAAAAGTGGACAGAAAAAAAATAAAAAATAAGCACGTTAAAAACGGTCTTCTCTCTTAGACCTCTAAGGATTTTCTCAGGCTGCTGGTGTTCCTCAATCACTCACCCTGCAGCCTGCTCTCTGCAGGGTTTGAACTGGGTTTTAGTGAGTAAAATAAGGGAAATTTTAAAAAAGGAACTTTTTTTTTTTTTTTTTAAATAAGAGATCCAAGAAAAGGTAATACAAAGAGAATGCCTATATTTTCCCTCTCATATAATTTCTGCTGGATGCCTGATAACCTGGTGGATCACTTCTCAAGGAAGAGCCAGGTATCACACCAGGGACCTCATATATGCTCAGCAGGAATTTTCCTACCAAGCTATTCTGCCTCCTCAGGTTAATAAGCCTTTCAGAAGTCTACTCACCCCTTTTCCCTCAGGCAGGTCAGTTTCCCTTCAATCTGCTGGAGTGGTGCTTATCAGCTGTCTGTCTCTGCTTCCACTGTGATGTAATTTCTCTTTTCCTAGGCAGCTGGGCATGACCGCCTGCCTGAGGCGATCCCGCTCCCCTCTCCCTGTTGAGTCAGGGTCCCTTCCAATATTCAAAGGAGCCCAGCTGGTTAAACTCACTGCAAAGAAATCACTCTCCGTGGTCCCACACCCTTCTTCCTCACAGGGAATCTGCCACCATACTCCCGTTTAGAGCAGGGGGCAGGGTTTCACCTATTCTATCTGCCCTGAGGGCCAGGTATGTGTGGTGCTTCCAGCCACCAAGGAAAGCAACCCACAGTTTTCCTCTGGCTTCCCTATTATCCAGTATACTCCTAGATGACTCAGACGACCTTCCCATGGAGGTAGACATCTGCTCTACCCTCAGTTAGATACAATTCACCAGGAGTTTTACTCTCACTTAATATCTTGGGCGTGGGGGAGGGGAGCCCTTCCTGGCAGGTGGGAAGCTTAATAACTTGCGATTGCTTGTTTTGGCTTCTTCGTCTCTCTGACCCTCACTCTTCTCGGAGTTGTGAAGCAGTGTCCTGGTTTGCTGTACCTCAAAGCAGGTCCCCAAGTCAGCCTCTGGATTTTTCTCTGTTGTTTTAGTGAGAGTTAAGCCTTATCTGCCTAACCTGTTGGCCATGTTCCCACAATCCTCACCCGCCCAATTAATTTTTAAGGTATTTTTAAACATGTGCTTTAATTTATTTTTTCACTTAAATTTTTTTATTGAAGTATGTCACTCACACCTGCACATAAAAAAACATTAAGTGTTTAGTAAAACAAATGCATAAAATGGTATAGGGGCACCATACATAACCACACTACCAACACTTTGCATTGTTGTGAAAACTTTGTTACAAATTATGAAAAAGCATCATCAAAATATTGCTACTAATTATAATCCATATCTAACATTTGGTATATTTCCCCCTCACCTACCCTATTATTAACACCCTGTATTAGTATTATATATTTGTTACAGTTCATGAAAGATGTTCTCATATTTGTTCTGCTAATCACAGTCCCCCTTTCATCACAGGATTCACTGTGTTATGAGGTCCCATGCCTTGTACAATCCATTCAAAGTGTACACTCAGTGACTCTCAGTTTCATCACAGAGTTTTGCTGTCATCACCTCAGCCAATTTTAGGATGTTTTCATTACTCCAAAAGGAAAAATCCTGTCCTTAAACTTCCCTATTGTTGACCCTTAGAATTGATATAATATCTTCTTTGCCATTGTTGCCAAAATATTACAGTATTACTCTTAGCTGTGGTCTATAAGGTACATTATTTGTAATTTTCCCTTGTATCACCATTTCTTAACACTTTGTAAAAGAAGAACATTCTATATTTATACTATTAACAACAAACTTCATCCACCACAGAACTCACTGTTAAACTGTCCCTAGATTATCCTCTAACTTCCTTTGAATTGACATTTAGGACCCTAGAGATTACCCCTTTCAGCAACAGTCATTATTAAATTAGTAGTTAATTATACTCAATATAATGTGTTACCATCCATTCAATTCATTTCCACACTTTTATAATAAACCTTATTAAACATTGTACATACATTAAGCAACCTTTCCCTTTCTCAAACCACATTCTATCTCATAGTATCCTATATTCTAGAGTTTACCTCCATGAAGTAAATCTACATATTTAGTTCATATTAGTGAAACCATACAATATTTGTCTTTTTTGTGTCTTGCTTATTTCACTCAGGATAATGTCCTCAAGGTACATTCATGTTGTCATATGCACCCCGATTTCATTACTTCTTACAGCTGAAGAGTATTCCACTGTATCTATATACCACATTTTGTTTATCCATTCACTAGGTGATGGACACTTGAGTTGTTTCCATATTTTAGCAATTGTGAATAATGCTGTTATGAACATTGGTGAGCAAACGTCAGTTGGTATCCTTGCTTTTAGTTCTTCTGAATTGCTGGTTTGTACAGCAGTTCTATATTCATTTAGCCTCTTGAGGTACCTCCAAATTGTCTTCCACAGAATGGTGCAGCTTTCTGTTTTCTGCTTTTTAAATAATGGTCATTCTGTAAGGTGTAAAATAATATTTCATTGTAGTTTTGATTTGCATTTCCCTAGTAGTAGTGATGTTGAACATTTTTTTCATGTGCATTTTGGCCATTTGTATTTCCTCTTTGGAAAAATGTTTAGTTGCTTGCCTTTTTATCATTGAATTGTATGATCTCTTTATATAACATGTATATCCAGGTTATTGCATATGTGGTTTCCAAATATTTTCTCCCATTGACTAGGCTGCATTTTTACTTTCTTGACAAAGGCTTGAAGCAGAAAAGTGTTTAATTTTGAGGAGTTTCCATTTATCTATTTTTTTCATTCATTGTTCATGCTTTGGGTGTCAGGTTTAAGAAACTACTGCCCTATCACCAGATCTTGAAAATGTTTCCCTACAATTTCTTCCAGGAATTTTTTATTGGGACTTTCATATTCAGGTCCTTGATCCATTTTGAGTTAATTGCTGTATAAAGTTTGAGATAGGAGTCCTGTTTCTTTCTTTTAGATATGGATATCTAATTCTTCCAGCACCATTTGTTGAATAGACTGTTCTGGCCCAACAGAGTGGGCTTGACAGCCTTGTCAAAAATCACTTTACCTTAAGAGGACCGGCAAGATGGCGTTAGTGTAGGAGGGCGCACA